>SNVD02001954.1:0-15695 GCA_013180625.2 Boswellia sacra | reverse complement strand
ACATAAAAAAAACTCAAATAAACACAATAAAGAGAAAGCAAACGAAAATGAAACAAACCAGCAGATAGAGATTACAGATGGAGCGTTAAATCCAGTTTACGCCTCTTATTGCCTTCTCCAAACAAATCTATCCGAGCTATTGTTGGATCAGGCGAATAGACGAATGCTTGCAATTTGCCAATTAACTCCCCTACAGTTGAAGCTGTAACCAGGATTTGCCTCGCCGGCTGTGAGATGAAGTTTTTTTCTACTGCTTGATCAAGAAAAGACAACAAACCATCAACAAAATTATTGACATTTAACAAACCAATGGGTTTCCGATGGATGTTTAGCTGTGCCAGAGGTTTGCTCTGCCGACGGTGAGGATGAAGTTTTTTTCTACAGCTTGATCAAGAAAGGACAAACAAACCATCAAAAAAATTATTAACATTTAACAAACCAATGGGTTTCCGATGGATGTTTAGCTGTGCCCAAGAGGTGATTTGAAATATCTCCTCTAATGTACCATAACCACCCGGCAAAGCTATAAATGCATAGGACTTAACAACCATATGTGCAATACGCTCATGCATACTAGAGACCTGTAACTCTTCCCCGATTGTGTTGCCTACGATATCTCGTACAGCTAATGGTTTAGGGATAATGCCGAGAACTTTGCTCCTCCTAGGGATGCAGCTGTTGACACACACCCCATTAACCCAAGACTACCCCCTCCATAAATCAAATGAATACCCCTCACAGCTAAGGTCCTACCAAGATCAAGAGCTGCTGTTGTAAACTCTCCATCTTTACCAAATTGCGATCCACAAAATACGCATATATTTGGAATCGCCGAATTGGTGTTTTCTCCATTTCTAAAAGTGCTCTAAACTTGTGCAAGACAATGATGTACGTTAGGTATTATGCGACTCAAGTGCAAGACAGGTTATAAAATGACATTTCAAAATATGCAGCATGGATATATACACACGTAAAACTCTCAAATTTGACACATGGGGACATAATTTCGGTGGGAGTTGCTCGATGCAGATTTATCGCCCCAAGATTTGAAAAAATGAGATGTGCTTTCGACGAGGTTTGACAAAACCTACACATTTGTCTCCCACGTGAAGCATGAAAAATGGAAATATACTTTCGATGGGGTTTGACAAAACCGCCACACTTGTCTCCCACGTGAAGCATGAAAAGTAGAGATATACTTTCGACGGAGGTTGACAAAACCTCCACACTTGTCTCTCACGTGTGCTTATGCCATAGGGTAGTCATATGGTTTGTCAAAAAGAAAATTTGAAATTAAAACAAACAAAATCAACAAACAACAACAACACAAAAATTAACATTGATAATCAGATCAAACGAAACAAGAAAGAAAAAAATTCGACAACAACAACACACATTCAAATATACAAGTAGTTGTGATTGTGGCTCACATCTTCCTCTGGTTTTACGTCCAGTAACGGCTGAAACGCCTTCTATGAGTCGGGGATTTGCTTCCCATCCAGTTTTCTTATAAACTGGCAAACAGGGTCGTTTTTAGTCAGATTTCCTAGACTATAACACTGCAATTCATCACGAAATTGTGTCCATAGATTAAGCAATTCACGCTGAACAAGTCCACAAGAATGTGACTCAAGAGTTAATAAAACATTATCCAGCGACTCATTACTCAAACCACTCTTAATAAACGAAAGTTTATCTTCTCTGTTCCTAGACATAAAACCTAATAAATGACAAGTCCAGTTATAATTCCATCTAGCACATTTATAACATACTTGTAACCTTTTCGCTCTTCGCCTCTTGGCGTAGTAGCTCTTTCCTAGACCAGGCATGTATTTTGCGAGATTAATGTCCGGCTCACCGGACAATCTCACCTTGGCTTCGATAAGCCATCGGATATCCGCAGGCACATTTAGGAGCATCAACGCCTAAAGTCTAGTCATCCGTACTTTATAAATTTTAAACACAGCATTTTGAGGAAGTGAAGGGAAATATTTACGAAGGTTCGATAGAAAGATATCAGCATTCATTGAAAAGGAGAAAAGGAGAGATATTACCAATAATATGATTGAGTTTGTTCTTCTCCAAGATATGCACGTTTCAACCCTTCGGGCAATTGCTTCAACTCCCGTTTGGATGTTTCCTCAAGCTGTTGCACAAATGAATTTGAAGCACAGATTAATCAAATTAAGTAAAAGGAAGGAAAAGAAAAGAGTAGAAACGAAACTAAAGACACATAAAAGAGATAACAATACAATAGCAAACAAAAGTCAAAAACAAGTAAAAAAATTATAAAAACAAATAAGACAGATGGCAAAGAGAGATAAAACCTGATCAATTTGATGGCCTATGAAAGGAAACTCCTCGAGACACAATAATCAATCATTATTACCTCATTTTATTTTTCTTTTCTTTTTTTAATTTATTTTTCAAAAACATTGGGTTGCCTCCCAATAAGCGCTTAGTTTAACGTCCTCAGCCCGACGTTGGTTCCATCATGGGAGGGTCCAATCTCTGCTGTGCTTCACTAATGGGCTTGGATCCTTCTTCCAACAAGATAGGGTCCATGCATATGGCTGGGCCTTGGATGTTATCAATCGTCCACCCAATAGCTATTTTGTGATCTGTAAGTATTCGGACGAGTTTCTCTTCTTGTATTCGTGCAAGGCCCATTTCTATTGTAACTCGCAAAGTATCATTCTCACCCAAGAATCCATAATTCAAATGATCTGGAAGTGACTTAAGCTCCAAGGTATTGGCTTTCATCACAGAAGGAAGAAGTTTCTCATTAGATAAAGGCAATTCAATGTACGAAACATCATACCTTTTTGTGGTTATAGCTATGATCTCATCTAAGCTTGCCACAACTTCCTCCATTTGTTTGGACACTTGTATAAAAATTCTTGATTCTTTAGAATTTTCTGTCCCTATGTGCTTACTAATAGCTACATCCAATCCATTCTTGCGAGTTAACTCAAAACATTGTTGTGGCAAAGAATCAACAACGTCAACTGCAAAAATAGAATGTAAGTCACTAGAGTACCTTATTGCCTCAAAAATATTGAAACATATCACCTTGCCATCAAACTCTATGATGAGAGTGCCATCATGAACATCAATCTTGGTTCTAACAGTTTTCGAGAATGGTCTCCCTAAAAGAATCGGAGTTGGATTAGGAGATATCTCATCCTCTATTTCAAGGACATAGAAGTTTGCTGGGAAAACCAATTGATTCATCTACACAAGCACATCTTCCACAACTCTTTTGGGATATGCATTAAAATGATCAGCAAGTTGAATGGTAATACCAGTTTTCGCAAAAGGTCCAAGATTTAAAGAGGCATAATAGATATTGCATGATTTAATAGATGTCTTCTAAATCTAATATAGCTCTTTCAAACTTTGTATTACCAATGGTGCATGGAATGATGAACGTACCTGGATCTTTGCATTTTGGAGGAATTTTTCTTTGCAATACAGCTGAAACATGTTCCCCCACACTTACTTTCTCATTTCCCTTCAACTTTCTCTTGTTGGTGCATAACTCCTTGAGAAATTTTGTACAACTAGGTACTTGCTCGATAGCATCCAGAAGTGGTATATTTACCTCGATTTTGTGAGAAGTTTCCAGGATTTCTTGTTCTTGTTCCTCCTTCTTCGATTTGCAAATCTACGAGGAAAAAGTGGAGGAGTAACATATGAAGGGATATGGAGTTATAGGATTACCTAAGAAGTTAATGTCTTTGTTCATGGGTGGGTGTATGTCATCTTCAGGACAATCATTTGTGATTTTCTTTGGCGCTAGGTGTTGGATACTTGTCCGCGTTTCTGATAGGTGTCCTATTTATGTATTACTTTTATATCAATTCGTCATGTTTCTTTGCTATATTCCTTCGTATTTTTATGTTTTTGTGTGGTTTTGATGTTTGTAGGAGTTTTGGAGCAACTTGCACAAAAATGGAGTAAAACCCTTCATTTTCACCTCTGCTAGTTAGTGATCTTCTCGGATTTAATTGTATTGATATACAATGAACCCGATGACATGTTATATACCGTTGGAAAGCCCTCGAAGTCTATTTTCTGGAGAAATTTACGGTTTATAAATCCATTCAGTGTACCAAAAGTTGTAATCAAAACAGTGTGAGATGTATAGACATATAATTCCACAAGCACTGTAGCATGTATAATACGGGGCACTGTAGCAAGTCACTGTAGCAGAGTATTTAAACACATTTTAGGTTTTTATTTTGATAACTTGAAGAGGGGAAAACGTGGGAGGAGGCTGCATTTCTGGATTTCTCTCATCCCTTGGAGTTCTTGAAGGAGTAAGAAGATTTTGAAAGAGGAGGAACTACAATTCCAAGAAGATTCATCTACAAAGAAGATTTTCAAAGAATTTGCTAAGTTCTTCTTTCCTTTTCAATTCTGGAATTTCTCTGTATTGTATTTGTTATTCTGATTGAATATGTGTAACTAAATTTGAATTGGTTGAGGTTGATTTCAAAGCCCTTGATATGGATTTTGTGAGTTGATTGTGTAAGAAATTGTTATCCAATTCTCTAATTGAAGTTGCTTGTATTTTCCCATATCTAATGCTTATGATTGCTTACTGATTGTATTTGGAATGGCCAACTGAATATAATCTGTTGTTGTCTATTGCTAGATTAGAAATCTTGATCCGTAATTGTCATGAATTTCCAATCATTAGTAGCAAAATTGTGATCAGAGATTGCAATTGGAAAATACAACCTAGGTTAAATAATCCGAACTTGTGTGATTATTGCTTAGATCAACCTATCTTTCTCATCGTAATGCTTCCATTGAATTAAACTCAGAGAGCTTGTTCTAGGTTGTTTAATGGATAGAGATTAAATAAAGAGCTTGTTTTATTTAACAACAAAGTAAGGAAAGATTGGGATAACAGAGCTTGTTGTTATCTACGGTTGATAACTTCAATGCTGTAATTGGATTACAATTCTATGTTAATTCACAAATTCATATCTTGTGGCAGAGAATGAACTCTTAACCAAGTGTCTCTCATTGATTTTTCACTCCATTTAACTTTGCTTTGTGTTATTCTTCATTTGCTTTCGTATTAAGTTTAGTTAATCAATCAACAAAACCCCCCCTGTTTAGTTTATTATTGCTGGAAAATAACAAATTCAATTAGAATCAATCCTCGTGGGAACGATATCTACTTATCACTTTATTACTTGTGCGACGAGTATACTTGCTAGTTTTGAACGAATCAAGTTTTTGGCGCCGTTGCCGGGGATTGATTTTCTAATCGATTTGTTATTTTGTTTTCATTGTTGATTCATATTTTCTTTATTTTTCTTTTCTGATTGATTGTGTTTAGACAACATGGCAGTAAACTTCTATCAATTCAGTAGCGGATTTGAGCCACAAGTACCATGGAGAGTAAATGAGGTAAGCACTCCGAACATTGAACCACAACTTTCTGAGCTAACCTCTCTTGTGGAAAACATGGTTGTAGGAGATATGCAAAAATCTTATGAATGTGGGATATATTCTACGATGGAGCATCCAATCGACATGTTATCCAACTTTACAAGAAGAATATTGGACCGGCAATTCCATTGGGGGATTTTCATTACATCAGGCAATGGTATGATCCCTTCTCTATACTTACAATGAACGGTGGCAGATCACCCTAATTTCAGTTACTGGAATCATCAACCAATCTCCCCAAATGGCATACCAAATTGGCCACAAGGTTTTAATCAACCTAGAGTGCAGCAACCATTTCAAATGAAACCACCACCAATGCCACAACCAGCACCACAACCAGCTCCAGAAAACTCAGGTATGTCACTCCAAGATATTGTTAATGCACTTGCCACTAACACAATGCAATTCCAGTAGGAAACTGGGGCAAGTATCTAAAACCTGGCAAATCAAATGGGACAATTGGCTACTAGCATGAGCAAATTCGAGAGCCAAGGCTCAGAAAAATTATCTTCTCAAATGGTGATCAATCCAAGAGAGAATGCTTGTGCGATAACTTTGCAAAATGGAGAGCAATTAGATGTCCTGCCAAAGAAATCAAAAACTGATGAAGAAGATGAGACCACTTCCACCATGAACAAGACATCATCCTCTAAGGTAAGTCCTAAAACTGCTATTTCTTCTTATGTTACTCCTCCACTTTTTCCTAGCAGATTGACAAAATTGAAGAAGGAGGAACAAGAACAAGAAATCCTGGAAACTTCTCGTAAAATCGAGATAAATATACCACTTCTAGATGCTACCGAGCAAGTACCTTGTTATACAAAATGTCTCAAGAAGTTACGCACCAGCAAGAGAAAGTTAAATGGTAATAAGAAAGTAAGTGTGGGGGAAAAAGTTTCAGCTGTACTACAAAGAAAAATTCCTCCGAAATGCAATAATCCAGGTACGATCACCATTCCATGCACCATTGGTAAAATCAAGTTTGAAAGAGCTATGTTAATTTAGAAGCATCTATTAATGTCATGCCATATTCTATTTATGCTTCTTTAAATCTTGGACCTTTTGCGAAAACTGGTATTACCATTCAAGTTGCTGATCATTTTAATGCATATCCCAAAAGAGTTGTGGAAGATGTGCTTGTGCAGGTGAATCAATTGGTTTTCCCAGCAAACTTCTATGTCCTTGAAATAGAGGATGAGAGATCTCCTAATCCAACTCCGATTCTTTTAGGGAGACCATTCTCGAAAACTGTTAGAACCAAGATTGATGTTCATGATGGCACTCTCATCATAGAGTTTGATGGCAAGGTGATATGTTTCAATATATTTGAGGCAATAAGGTACTCTAGTGACTTACATTCTGTTTTTGCAGTTGACGTTGTTGACTCTTTGCCACAACAATATTTTGAGTTAACTCGCAAGAATGGATTGGATGTAACTATTATTGAGCATATAGGGACAGAAAATTCCAATGAGTCAGGAATTTTGATACAAGTGTTCAAAGAAATGGAGGAAACTGTGGCAAGCTTAGATGAGACCATAGCAATAACCACAAATAGGTATGATGTTTCGTACATTCAATTTACTTTATCTAATGAGAAACTTCTTCCTTCTGTGACGAAAGCCAATGCCTTGGAGCTTAAGTCACTGCCAGATCATTTGAATCATGGATTCTTGGGTGAGAATGATACTTTGCCAGTTACAATGGAAATGGGCCTTGCACGAATACAAGAAGAGAAACTCGTCCGAATACTTACAGATCACAAAATAGCTATTGGGTGGACGATTGCTAACATCCAAGGCCCAGCCATATGCATGCACCAATTCTTGTTGGAAGAAGGATCCAAGCCCACTAGAGAAGCACAGCAGAGATTGGACCCTCCCATGATGGAACCAACGTCGGGCTGAGGACGTTAAACCAAGTGCTTATTGGGAGGCAACCCAATGTTTTTGAAAAATAAATAAAAGAAAAGAAAAGAAAAATAAAATAAGATAATAATGATCGATTTTTGTGTCTCGAGGAAATTCCTTTCGTAGGCCATCAAATTGATCAGGTTTTATCTCTCTTTGCCATTTGTCTTATTTGTTTATATATATATATATATATATATATATATATATATATATTTACTTGTTTTTGACTTTTGTTTGCTTTCATGTTGTTATCTCTTTTATGTGTCTTTAGTTTCTTTTCTGTTCTTTTCTTTTCGATTCTTCTGTTTAATTTGATTATTTCGTACTTTGTGCTCATTTGTGCAACAGCTTGAGGAAACACCGAAACAAGAATTGAAGCCATTGCTTGAAGGTTTGAAGCGTGCATATCTTGGAGAAGAATAGACTCAAACGAATTACTGGTAATATCTTTCCTTTTCTCCTCTTCAATGGATGCCGATATCTTTCTGTCGAACCTTCGTAAATATTTCCCTTCACTTCCTCAAAATGCTGTGTTTAAAATTTATAAAGTACAGATGACTAGACTTTGGGCATTGATGCTCCTAAATGTGCCTGCTGATATCCGATGGCTTATCGAAGCCAAGGTGAGATTGTCCGGTGAGCCGGACATTAATCTCGCAATATACATGCCTGGTCTAGGAAAGAGCTACTACGCCAAGAGGCGAAGAGCGAAAAGGTTACAAGTATGTTATAAATGTGCTAGATGGAATTGTAACCAGACTTGTCGTTCATTAGGTTTTGCGTCCAGGAATAGAGAAGATAAACTTTCATTTATTAAGAATGGTTTGAGTAATGAGTCGCTGGATAATGTTTTGTTAACTCTCGAGTCACATTCTTGTGGACTTGTTCAGCGTGAATTGCTTAATCTATGGACACAATTTCGTGATGAATTGCAGTGTTATAGTCTAGGGAATCTGACTAAAAACTACCCTTTTTGCCAGTTTATAAGAAAACTGGATGGGAAGCAAATCCCTGACTCATAGAAGGCGTTTTAGCCGTTACTGGACGTAAAACCAGAGGAAGATGTGAGACACAATCACAACTACTTGTATATTTGAATGTGTGTTGCTGTTGTCAAATTTTTTTTCTTGTTTCGTTTGATCTGATTATCAATGTTGTTTTTGTGTTGTTGTTTGTTGATTTTGATTGTTTTAATTTCAAGTTTTCTTTTTGACAAACCATATGACTACCCTACGGCATAAGTACATGTGGGAGACAAGTGTGGAGGTTTTGTCAACCTCCATCGAAAGTGTATCTCCATTTTTAATGCTTCACGTGGGAGACAAGTGTGGGGGTTTTGTCAACCCCCGCTAAAAGTGTATCTCCATTTTCCATGCTTCACGTGGGAGACAAGTGTGTAGGTTTTGTCAAACCTCGCCGAAAGCATATCTCATTTTTTCAAATCTTGTGGCGATAAATCTGCATCGAGCAACTCCCACCGAAATTATGTCCCCACGTGTCAAATTTGAGAGTTTTACGTGTGTATATATCCATGCTGCATATTTTGAAATGTCATTTCATAACCTGTCTTACACTTGAATCGCATAATACCTAACGTGCATCATTGTCTTACACAAGTTTAGAGCACTTGTAGAAATGGAGAAAACACTAATTCGGCGATTCCAAAATATATGCGTATTTTGTGGATCGCAATTTTGTAAAGATGGATAGTTTACAACAGCAGCTCTTGATCTTGGTAGGACATTAGCTGCGAGGGGTATTCATTTGATTTCTGGAGGGGGTAGTCTTGGGTTAATGGGGTGTGTGTCGACAGCTGCATCCTTGGGAGGAAGTAAAGTTCTCGGCATTATCCCTAAACCATTAGCTGTGCGAGATATCGTAGGCAACACCAGGGGGGAAGAGTTACAGGTTTCTAGTATGCATGAGCGTATTGCACATATGATCATTAAATCTGATGCATTTATAGCTTTGCCCGGTTGTTATGGTACATTAGAGGAGATATTTCAAATCACCTCTTGGGCACAGCTAAACATCCATCGGAAACCCATTGGTTTGTTAAATGTCAATAATTTTTTTGATGGTTTGTTGCCTTTTCTTGATCAAGCAGTAGAAAAAACTTCATCTCACAGTCGGCGAGGCAAATCCTGGTTACAGCTTCAACTGCAGGGAAGTTAATTGACAAATTACAAGAATTCGTCTATTCGCCTGATTCAACAATGGCTCGGATAGATTGGTTTGGAGAAGGCAATAAGAGGCGTAAACTGAATTTAACGCTCCATCTGTAATCTCTATCTGCTGGTTTGCTTTGTTTTCGTTTGCTTTCTTTTTATTGTGTTTATTTGAGTTTTTTTTATGTCATTTCTTTTTGAGTTTTTTTTTTCAGGTTGTTTCTTTCGTCCCAGGTAATATTTTCTAATCTTGGTTTTTAGAGTGGTGGCTTAAAAAGTTTAAGTCCTCTTGAAACGTATTCTGGATCTCTTTAATCCATAATGGCTGAATAAGGAGGCTAACTTCTAAACTTTTTAGACCCATTCTAACTAACTTGTTTTTGTTTGCTGACTTGTTGAACTTTGTTATTTTATGAGTGAGTTTAGTTTTGCGTAATTTAGAGTTGTTATGGTTTTTTATCTTTACCAGTTTCGATTTAAAAAAAAAAATTGTGGAAAAACCTGAGAATGGCAGAATATGGGGTTTCCTTAACCCTTGAAACGCATTCTTCCTTAATAACTTTGTAGTTTGTTTATTTCATGTTGTTTGAAGTGTCTTGTTTTGTTCTTCCTAATAAAGGTATATAGGCTGGAAACCTTAAGTCTGCGGGCTACTGGTCCTAAGGATTGTTGAAATATACAATCTTGACTCAGGTGTAACCATGCCACGTACCTCTTTTCTTGCATTTTGTGGGTCGATGATAAGATAATGATTGAATTAAGAATAACTCTTGGCAAATGATAAATGATGCATGGATCTGTGTGCTTGAAATGTTTATTGGTTTTCGCTTTGCTTTTGATTCCTTGCGCAACATTGAGCACTGAGCTATTATCACTGAGTTATTTGTTCACTTAGAGCAAGTTTATGTAATTTAAATGTTTCTTCAGATTTCAATGAATTCTAGAACTTGTTTGATGGTCACTCGAGGCGAAATCCTAGACTGTGCAACATTGGGGAAATGATTTAGCCATCTTTGGACCGTTTGAGCCTTAATAGCCAACCTTGACTGAAATTGATCCCTAGTTACCCCTTTGAGCCTTTGTACGCCTTTTTCATTGTTAACTCACTAAAAGATTTCCTAACCTCAAATGAATTTGTTCCAAACAGTTTATCCTTTACCTATGAGCATGTAGATCATTCACAATTAAATTTTGAGCTATGTTCTGGTTTTGGAAGTTAGAGGAGGTTGGGATGTGTCATGAGCAATGCAAGTGAGTTTTATTGTGTTTGTAAAAAAAAAAAAGAAAAAAGAAAAAAAAAAGCCAATCTGTACTTATCGTCCACGTATTTACACATTGAGGACAATGTGTTGTTTAAGTGTGGGGGAGGGGAAGTGTAGTAAAAAAAAAGAAAAAAAAAGAACAAAAAAAAGAACAAAAGAAGAAGAATAAGAGATCTATACCCTTAAGTGTTCTTAAAAAGAATGAAACAACAAAGTGTGGGGGTGTAGTTTTCTTTTGTTTTCTCCAAAAAAAAAAAAAGATTGAGTGTTCTAATAAGTTTGGGGGAGTAACTTGGTGAATTGAAATAAAGTTGTGTTATAGGGTTGAGCTCTACATAGTCTTGAATGATTTATGTGTTTGTGGGTGATTTGAGCCAAATTATTATCTTTTATCATACCTTCACCCAAGCCAAACGTTACAAGCTTAATAAAGTCCTACTTGATCCTTGGTGTTGTGCCTGTCTACATTAGTGGAGAGTGACTTGAAAAGCAGGCCTATGGAGTTCATTTATACACACATCTTCAATATTAAATATGATTCATTTTTATGCATACACTCATCCGGGTTACAAGTGATTAGGTGAGAATGGCTCTACACACACACACTTGAGGAATTGAAGTGAAGCGAAACTAATCTTTGAGATGAAATTCTTGATCAAGTGCATTATTTTGAAGTTTTTCCTTGGGTTATAATTAAGTACAATCTTTGAGGCCTATTTGCAAGATAAAGCATTTGTGTGTTTTAAATTTTTTTGTTGATTCTGTTTCGGTTTAGTTTTATTTCATATTGTCGTAGTTGCTCGAGGACTAGCAAAGTCTAAGTGTGGGGAAATTTGATAAGTGTCTATTTATATATCATTTTCATATCAATTCGTCCATGTTTCTTTGCTATATTCCTTGGTATTTTTATGTGTTTGTGTGGTTTTGATGTTTGTAGGAGTTTTGGAGCAACTTGCACAAAAATGGAGTAAAACCCTTCATTTTCACCTCTGCTATTCAACCATATTCTCAGATTTAATTGTATTGATATACAATGAACCCGATGACATATTATATACCGTTGGAAAGCTCTCGAAGTCTATTTTCTGGAAAAATTTACGGTTTATAAATCCATTCAGTGTACCAAAAGTTGTAATCAAAACAGTGTGAGAGGTATAGAAATGTAATTCCACAAATCACTGTAGCATGTATAATACGGGACACTGTAGCAGGTTACTGTAGCAGAGTATTTAAACACATTTTAGGGTTTTATTTTCATAACTTGAAGGGGGAAAAACTTGGGAGGAGGCTGCATTTCTGGATTTCTCTCATCCCTTGGAGTTCTTGAAGGAGAAAGAAGATTTTGAAAGGGAAGGAACTACAATTCCAAGAAGATTCATCTACAAAGAAGATTTTCAAAGAATTTGCTAAGTTCTTTCTTTCCTTTTCAATTCTGGAAATTCTCTGTATTGTATTTGTTATTCTGATTGAATATGTGTAACTAAATCTGAATTGGTTGAGGGTGATTTGAAAGCCCTTGATATGGATTTTGTGAGTTGATTGTGTAAGAAATTGTTATCCAATTCTCTAATTGAAGTTGCTTGTATTTTCCCATATCTAATGCTTATGATTGCTTCCTGATTGTATTTGGAATGGCCAACTGAATATAATCTGTTGTTGTCTATTGCTAGATTATAAATCTTGATCCGTAATTGTCATGAATTTCCAATCATTAGTAGCAAAATTGTGATCAGAGATTGCAATTGGAAAATACAACCTAGGTTAAATAATCCGAACTTGTGTGATTATTGCTTAGATCAACTTATCTTTCTCATCGTAATGCTTCTATTGAATTAACTTAGAGAGCTTGTTCTAGGTTGTTTAATGGATAGAGATTAAATAAAGAGCTTGTTTTATTTAACAACAAAGTAATGAAAGATTGGGATAACAAAGCTTGTTGTTATCTACGGTTGATAACTTCAATGCTGTAATTGGATTACAATTCTATGTTAATTCACAAATTCATATCTTGTGGCAGAGAATGAACTCTTAACCAAGGGTCTCTCATTGTTTTTTCACTCCATTTAACTTTGCTTTGTGTTATTCTTCATTTGCTTTCGTATTAAGTTTAGTTAATCAAGCAACAACCCCCCCCTGTTTAGTTTTATTATGCTGGAAAATACAAATTCATTAGAATCATCCTCTGGAAGCGATATCTACTTCACTTTATTACTTGTGTGACTAGTATAACTTCTAGTTTCGAACGCATCACAGAGTGATAAGTGATAAGTAGATATCGTTCCCACGAGGATTGATTCTAATTGAATTTGTTATTTTACAGCCACAACATAACAAATAGGGGGTTTTGTTGATTGATTAACTAAGTGAAATAATAATGCAAACAAAGAATAACAAAACAGAAAGTTAATTCGAATGAAAAATCAATGAGAGAAAGCTGGTTAAGGGATCCTTCTCTACCACAAGATATGGATTTGCGAATTAATCGTAGAATTGTCATCCAATTACAGCATTGAAGTTATCAACCGTAGATAACAACAAGCTCTGTTATCCAATCTTTCCTTACTTTGTTGTTAAATAAAACAAGCTCTTTATTTAATCTCTATCCATTAAACAACCTAGAACAAGCTCTCGAAATTTAATTCAATGGATGCATTACGATAAGAAAGATAGGTTGATCTAAGCAATAAACACACAAGCTCAGATTATTTAACTTAGGTTGTATTCTCCAATTGCAATCTCTGATCACAATTTTGTTACTAAGGATTAGAAATTCAAGACAATTACGGATCAAAATTTCCAGTCCAGCAATAGACAACAACCAGATTATATTCAGTTGGCCATTCGAAATACAATCCAGCAAGCAATCATAAGCATTAGATATGGGAAAATACAAGCAACTTCAATTAGAGAATTGGATAACAACTTCTTGCACAATCAACTTACAAAAGCCATATCAAGGGCTTTGAAATCACCCTCAACCAATTCAGATTCAGTTACACATGTTTAAGAACAACATAAATACAATACAGAGAAATTCCAAAATTGAAAAGGAAAAGAAAAACTTAGCGAATCCTTTGAAAATCTCCTTTGTAGATGAATCTCCTTAGGATTGTAGTTCTTCCTCTTTCCAAGCCTTCTTTCTCCGTCAAGAACTCCAAGGGATGAGAGAAATCTAAAGATGCAGCCTCTTCCATGTTCTCCCCTCTTCAAGTTCAAAATAAAACCCTAAAATGTGTTTAAATACTCTGCTACAGTACCCTGCTACAGTGTCCCGTATTGTACATGCTACAGTGATTTGTGGAATTACATTTCTACACTTCTCACACTGTTTTGATTATAACTTTTGGTACACTGAATGGATTTATAAACCGTAAATTTCTCCAGAAAATAGACTTCGAGAGCCTTCCAACGGTATATAATATGTCATCGGGTTCATTGTATATCAATACAATTAAATCCGAGAAGATGGTTGACTAGCAGAGGTGAAAATGAAGGGTTTACTCCATTTTTGTGCAAGTTGCTCCAAAACTCCTACAAACATCAAAACCACACAAAAACATAAAAATACCAAGGAATATAGCAAAGAAACATGGACGAATTGATATGAAAATGATATCTAATTAGACACCTGTCACACACCAAGAGTTCTTCTTGATGAACAACCTCACCAAGGCAACTTTCTTCAACCCTTGATAACACCACACCAAGAGTTCTTCTTGATGAACAACCTCACCAGGGAAAGAGTTCTCTCAAGGATAACTTTTATCCTTTACAAGAAGATCTCACTCTCACCACAATACAAGAACAAAGAAAATTTTTACAATAAAAGTACAACTCTCTTCAAAGAGTAGATAAAGAATATAAAAGCTCTGTAAACTTGATATTTCTCTTATTTGTGGCTTGATAGATTCTTGTCTCTTCTTCTTGCTGAATGCATGGGAGAAGGGCTCCTTTTATTGGCAAATGAGATGAACTTAATCAAGTGAAGACACCAACTCCAAATTTTCTGCCCACCATAAAAACCGTAATATTGTCTGCCATTTTTATCAATGTTCTGTTTGAAATTTGAAAATCTGTAAAACATAAAAGATCTGCACAATTGAATAATCTTTTGAACTCATCAAGAACCAAGTCATTTGGATAGCTGCAGCTCAAGATATGGCCAAAAAACCATTCGGTGCTTATATGACTTGATTTTTCTTCCTTATGTCAATCCACCGACTTGCATGTGTATTATGTCGGCCTTCCATTTAAAATTTAAATTTCTTCAAAGAATATGAAATGTTCTCCATTGAATTATCTTTCCAATGCCATAAGAATCAAGTCATTTGAATATTTCTATCTCAAGATATGGATAAAACATTATTCGGTGCTCATATGAGTTTATTTTTCTTCTCTGTGTCAGTCCACCAAATTGCATGTCAATTATGTCGGCATTTCATTTGGAATTTGAATTTATTCAAAACATATGAAATGTGTCTCATTAAGTCCTCTTTCCAATTCCATACGAATCAAGTCATTTTGGTATTTCTATCTTAAGATATGTCCAAAAGAGTATTCGGTGCTCATGTCAGCTGCTTCCATTTGTCTTTCAAATTGTATGATGATTTGGACAACCTTGCACTTGTTCTTAAACTTTGGTGCCTTTAACATGTAGTCTTTTCCTTAGCTTTAACACTTCATTTTAATAAGCCTTTTCTTGATTTTTCAATTATTTCAATGATATTACTCTTGCACATAAATAAACATGTTAGTAAATCACCATGAATCAATGTGTATTGTTATTATCAAAATTATCATGTAGCCTTAAGGCTAACACATACATGGATGTGGGCATCTCATTATTGGGTGGTAACATATCAGATAGGAGGTCAAGTAACTCA
>SNVD02001952.1:0-15615 GCA_013180625.2 Boswellia sacra | reverse complement strand
AGCAGTACATGATCGACTGCGGCCGCGACCACTTCTGGATCAAACTGCGCGGTTGTCGTGGCGGCAGTGACGACGGCGTCGCCCGTTTCATTCACAACTTCGGCCTGGCCAGACGCCGCGACTACCCTTATGTGGAGCAGGAAAACAGCTGCCCCTACAACGAGTCGCTCCACCAGCTCAGCGAGACGGGCCACCTGAGAGCCAAGATCGGCACCATGGCCATCGTGCCCCCCGAACTCTGGGCCCAGACGCTCGAGCACGGACCTCTCTATCTGGGCACCCGTCTGGGCCCCGACATTCACGACTACGGCGGCGGCGTCTACGATGGCGCCCAGTGCTCTGAGGGCGCCATGCACGCGATGGTTCTGGTGGGCCACGGCCGCGAGCAGGGCCAAGACTTTTGGCTCGTACGCAACTCCTTCTCTGAGGCCTGGGGCGCAGCTGGCCACTGGAAGCTGGCAAAGAGCGCCGCCTCGCTCTGCATCGAGACGGCCATCACTTTTGGCACGCGCGACGGCAAGCGACACAACTTCAGTTGGCGCGAGGTGAAAAACTCCGCCTTGACGAGGGCGATGGCGGCTCCAGCCGAGTCGGCGCCAACGCGATCCTGAGCGGCCCGCCACAGTGCTATTTTGAGAGTGCCATTCGTGTGTTTATGGGCGCGCTCCTCTTGCAGGCCCTCAAAACATACGAGTGCCATTGTTTCAAGTAAACCCACCAAGATGTCGATACAAATCAGCATATCACGCCCGCTTATCTGTGCGCTGGTCTTGGCTGTCCTGCTGATAATTAGTGTGACGGTAGTTTGCCAAGAAACCGACTCGGCGCCACCGAGAAAATTGCCAAAACTATTTGACTTTGAGTACTTCAAGCGCACATTCCACAAGTCTTATGGGTCGATCGTGGAGGAGGTGGCACGCAAGCGACTCTTCATGTCGCGAGCGCTAGGCGCCTATGTGACGGGCGTCAAGTACAAGTTTGGCTTTCTATTGCACTATCGCGCGGTCAATCTCTTTAGCGATTGGCAGCAGACCGAGCGCGACCGGATGCGCAACCGCCACCTCGAGTCTCTTTACAACGAGAGCGAGCCTATCGGCAGCCACTCGGCCGAGGCGGAACCAGCCGACGCGATGCCCGACTTGGTGCCTGCAGAGGATGAGAACGTGGAGCAGGAGCTGGAGGAGCTAGCGAGAGAGCGCGGCGATGAGCCAGTTTTTACGCCGATCTGCGCGATCACTGCAGCCCCCGGAGCGATCGGCAGACTTTCGCCAATCAGCGGGCGTGCGCGACTTTTCGCTCGATCAGTTGGTGAGCGACGGGCAGCTGGTGACGAGAAGGTCTCATAGCGACCACGACGAGGGCGACTCATCGAAGCCCAAGCGGAAACTAAAACCTTTGGAGGGCTGGTACTTCGACTCGAAGCGAGTGCACCAATTGATGTTGCCGGCCAAACCGAGCCACATGTCGACGATCGACAAGATGGTCCAGTTCCTGAGCACCGCCTTCGACGGAAGTCGGCACACGACGCTCGGCCAGCGGAGTGCAGGCCCAGCCGGCGAGCCTCAAGAGCCCAAAGCCACGGAGTTGCTGCTCGATCTGAACGACTCGGGCTGTCTGGCACCAGTGCGAAACCAGGGCCAGTGCGGCTCCTGTTACGCGTTTGCCGCCATTACCGTGCTCGAGTTCTTCTATTGCAAACACAAGGGCGCCCTGGTGGAGTTCAGCGAGCAGCACGTGATCGACTGCTCCAAGGACGTCTGGTGGATGCACGTGTACGGCTGTGAGGGCGGCAGCCAGCTGGGCGTTGTCAGGTTCATACGCGACTTCGGTCTGGTGTTGCGCAACGAGTACCCGTACGAGGCGCGCCGCAACGAGTGCCCCTACAATCAGCACGAGCACCGGCTCAAGAGTATTGGCCACGTGCGCACCGACCTCAAATACACGGCCGTCGTGCCGCCCGAGCGCTGGGCCGAGCTGCTCGAGCACTCGGGCCCGCTCTATGTGGACGCGGACGTGGGCGACGACTTTGATGACTTCGGGGGCGGCGTCTACGATGGCGCCATGTGCGGCCATGGCGAAGTGCACTCGATGGTGCTCGTGGGTCACGGCCGTTTCGAGGGCGAGGACTACTGGCTGTTGCGCAACTCATACTCGGACAAGTGGGGCGTGGCCGGCCACTGGCGGCTGTCAAAGAAAGCTGCGCCCAAGTGCATCAAGAACGCCTTCGCGCTGGGCACGCGCGACGGTCGCAAGCATCACTTCAACTTTAAAGAGCTGTATCCTTTTTAAGAGAACCGAGGCGCACAAGAACTTGAGTCTTTTCGTCTAGCGCAGCGCTCAATAGCACGCCGGACACATGCTGACGTGATCTATGAGATGCTATTTTGGTTGAACGCTGGCGAGTGTTTTGGGGCCTCAGCAAAGAAAGAGAGAGCACAGTTCACTTTTTGTTGTAAGCAGAGCTTTCAAAATGCCGCTCGATCGCGCAGATTCTTCACTCGTCTTAGCCTTAGGCTTCGGCCTCGTAATTAGCCTGTGTTGCTGTACGGTCACCGACCAGCCAGCCCGCCCGCTCGAGCACAAGCCGCCCAAGCTGTTCGACTTCGAGCACTTCAAGAGTGCCTTCCACAAGTCCTATGGCTCGCTCGTAGAAGAGATCGCGCGCAAGCGACTCTTCATGTCGCGCGCCTTTGTTGCCTACGTCACCGGCATCAAGTACAAATTCTGGGCGTTGCCCTACTTCCGGGCGGTGAACCGGTTCGCCGACCTCACCCAAGCCGAACGCGACCTCATGCTTAACCGGATTCTGGACTCTCCCAAGCTGGGCGGCCTTGGTAACCATTCGGCGCTGCAGCGACTGGCATGGCGCGACGATTTGCCCGACTTCAGTAGGGTTGAGGACAAAAGTGTGGAGAATTTCGACGAGCAAGATCGCGAGTTTGCCTTTCAAGAATTGCCATTAGCGAGTGACGGCCGAGGGGCGCGCGTCAAGCGGTCGCCAGAGAGGACGCGCGACTTTTCCCTTGACCAACTGGTGGCGGACGGCGAAGGAGGCGAGAACCCGCAGGCCAGCAGGGTGGCCGAGACGAAAAAGGCCAAGAAGAGGAAGAGCGACCGAACATTGCACTGGTTCGTGCAGAGCAAGTCCATCAAAATGTTGAATTTGACCGACTTTGAGGCGCCACCCAAATTGTCTGCCTCTCAGAAGCTCAAGGGCTACCTCCGGTCGTTGAAGCCAAACGGGAGCGGGTCCAGCAGGAATAAAAACAGCATCGAAACGACCACACCGTCGCCCTTGGAGCGGTCTTTTGCATGCGATGGACTTGTTGTGGACCTGCGAGAGACGGGCTGCATTGCGCCCATTCGCTTCCAGGAGAATTGTGGCGCCTGTTACGCATTCGCGGGCATAGCGCTCATGGAGTTCTTACACTGCAAAGCAACAGAAAAGCTGGTCGAGTTCAGCGAACAGTATCTGCTCGACTGTGGCCGTAACCACTTCTGGATCAACCTGTACGGCTGTAAGGGTGGCACCGACGATGGCGTGGCCCAATTCGTGCAGAACTTTGGACTGGAGCTGCGCGAGCAGTGGCCCTATCTGGCGCGGCCCGATACTTGTCCCTACAAAGAGGAGCTGCACGATCTAGGTGACATGGGAGCTTTGCGTGTACACAAACTGGATGCACTTCGCAAAGTGCCGCTGCAGAACTGGACCCAAGCGCTCGAGCACAGTCCGCTATACGTGGCCACCAAAGTCGACCAAGACTTTCACGACTATGGTGGCGGCGTGTACGACGGCTACGGCTGCAAGTTCTCCGACCGCCAGCACGCCTGGCTCGTGGTGGGCTATGGCCGCGAGTACGGCGAGGACTACTTCCTGTTGCGCAACTCCTTTTCCACTCTCTGGGGCGTCAAGGGCTACATGAAAATGTCGTTCAAGGCAGCCGAGCGCTGCTTCGTGTCGGCAGTCGTCTTTGGCTCGCGCACGGGCCAGCCGATCGAATTTGAGTCAAGAAGCAAGCCGACAGTCAAGAGGAGTTGATCCAGCCCGGTCGCCTTGCAGACTGGCAAAAAGTTGCGAGACAAAAATACACACTCGCGCGGGCGCTAGACAGCTGCTGAGTGAAGTTTGCACATGTTGATTGAAGCCCAGCACAGATGGCCCCTGGTTGCCGGAGGTCTCACTAAACTAATGCAATCTCTTGCGCCAACATGAATCTCGCCCCGCTCGCGCTTGCAGCTCTAGTCGGCGGACTGGCGGTGCTGTCCACAGCCAATCCCGTCGACTGGGTTGCAACCCGGCGCAAACTGCCGCAGATATTCAACTTTGAGCACTTCAAGAGCGTCTTCTACAAGTCCTATGGGTCGCTCACCGAGGAGATGTCGCGCAAACGCCTCTTCTTCGCGCGCGCCTTCGACGTCTACATCACCGGCGTCAGGTACAAATTCGGAGACTCTACCCACTTCCGGGTGGTGAACAAATTCGCAGACTGGACCGGGGCCGAGCTCGACCGGTTACGCAATCGCGCCATTGAGGACATGGCAGATCCGAGAGAATCCTCAGAGACAAGAGACCAGAGAGTTGCGCATTTCATGCCGGAAGTGGGCGAGAACGTCGAAGGCGAGCTACAGCAGCTTGTCGGGGACAAGTGCTTTGAAGTTGGCGAGCGAGCGAGTGATCGCACGAAGCGCGACACGGAGCCGATGCGCAACGTCTCACTGGACGAAATGATTGTGGAGCCGAAGAGTGAGGCGCAGCCGGACGAGGGGAAGCCCATCAAGGGCGGCCTTTGGGGCCAGGCCGAGGACGTGCAGATGATCTGGTGGGAGGACGAGGACGACCAGAGGCGGGCCAGTGGCAGGAAGAAGAAGGCGTCGGCTGTGCAGCGATTCGCCAAAAACCTGCGCTCGGCGGCCAAGAGCGCTCTGAGCGCGTCGGTGGGCGCGGACAACTACAAGGAGGACGCCATCTTTCTGGACCTCAATGAGTCAGGCTGCATGTCGGCCGTGCGAGACCAGGGCGACTGCGGCTCCTGTTACGCGTTCGCGGCCATCGCTGTCATGGAGTACCTGTTCTGCACCAAGACGGGCCAGCGAGTCGAGTTCAGCGAGCAGTATGTGATCGACTGCGGCCGCGGCGACAAGGCGGCGGCGCTCGAGGGCTGCAACGGCGGCACTGCCTACGGTATGGTCAAGTTCATCCACAACTTTGGTGCGGAGCTGCGCCAATTGTATCCGTACACTGGCGTGGCGGCTGAGTGTCCGTACGCGCAGACGAGGGAGCTCAGAAGTTTGGGCCACATTAGGCTGCCACTGGCGAGACTCAAGTGGCTCGGCGACCGGAAAGAGCGCGAGCGCGCGCTCGAGAGCGGGCCCATTTACGTGGACGTGGCCGTGGGCCGGGATTTCTTCGCCTATGGCGGCGGCGTGGACGACGGCTTCCACTGCATCGGCAACCGCGCCAGCCACTCGATGGTGATCGTGGGCCACGGTCGCGAGGACGGCCTCGAGTATTGGCTGATCCGAAACTCGCAGGCGCCCGATTGGGGCGTGGACGGCCACTGGAAACTGGCCAAAAGCTACGATCATCGTTGCATCTTCGCCGCCCTAGCGTTGGGCTCGCGCGACGGCCTCAGCTATGATTTTGATCCGCAGATCCTGAGAGATCTGCCCGTAAGGGCGCGCTGAAAGTTTACAAATAAACCGACAACATTGAGATTTGGTGTCCATGGGAGAGATCAATTTCCAACAGGGCGCCTACATGTTGTTGTTCATGTGGGTGCAGACATACAAATAAATGGCAACGTTGAATAGACAGAAAACGGCTGCTATTTCCAGCTCAGTCGAGTCTGCGCTCACTTGCGGACGACAACTCGGCAGCGACCGTGGCTTTCAGGGCGACGATTCTTTTGCACGCACACGTCAAGTCCGTTTGATTTGCGGTGACAACAACAACACGACAACAACAACAACACTGAAAATGGCGCCCCACTTCCGCCGAGTGCTGCACGCGGGCGTCCTGTCGCTTTTGTGCGCTATCATGACGACTGCCACGGCGACGCCCGACAAGGTGACGCTCGAGCAGCAAGCCCTCGAAGCACTTCCGTACCGAGAAGACGCTGGTCGTTACACTCGTGCGCCGACTGACCGCAAGCTGCCGAGACTCTTCGACTTCGACCACTACAAGCGCGTCTTCCAGAAGTCCTACGGCTCCGCGCCGGAAGAGCTGGCGCGCCGGCGCCTCTTTATGGCGCGCGCACTCGCCGCCTACGTGATCGGTGTCAACTACAAATTTTGCTACTCCGCCCACTTCCGGGCAGTGAACCGTTTCAGCGACCGTACGCGCGGCGAGCTCGCGCGAATGCTCAACAAGGTGCTGGAGGCCGAGGATCGCACTGAGAGCGCCTTGAGCGGCGAGCCAGAGTCCGGCGAGGCGGACGAGCCGGAAGTAGTGGGCATCGAGCTTCCCGAGCTGATACCAGCGGAGCACGAGGAGGTAGAGAAGGAGCTTGAGGAGTTGGCGGACGAGCGAGGCGACCAGTTGTTCTTCGAGGACTTGCGGCCTCATGCAGGTGAGGTCGCGCGTGGCCAGGGTCGAGTGAATGTACGCACCTTTTCGCTCGATCAGCTCATCTCTGACGGCCAAGGGCGGCCGGACAAGACTCGCCGAGCTGGCGCTCCAATGTTGCGAGAGAAGGCTCAAAGCAACAACCCCCACTACCAGCCCATTGAGGTGCCCGCTCGAGGCCTGTGGGAGCGAGCCGAGGATATCCAGAGCATCAAGTTGGCCAAGTTCGACCTGCGCTCCATTCCGGCCCAGCTCACCGAGTATTTTGGGCGCTTGCGACCGCGCAAATCGCACCAGAAGCGTTTGAGCTCTCACGGGAAGCTAGACGAGGTGTACTCGGACCTCAATGAGTCTGGCTGCCTGGCGCCTCCGCGCGCGCAAGGCTCATGCGGCGCTTGCTACGCGTTCGCGGGCGTGGCGGTGATGGAGTATTTGTACTGCAAGATGACGGGCTCATTTCTTGCCTTCAGTGAGCAGTACATGATCGACTGCGGCCGCTCGAGATACTGGAAAGGCCTGTACGGCTGTCGGGGCGGCAACGAGTTCAGCACGGCCAAGTTCATACACAACTTCGGTCTCGAGCGGCGCGCCCACTACCCCTATCTGGGTCGCGAGTCCAGCTGCCCGCTCAAGCCCGACGTCGAGCTCTCCACCACCGGCTACGTCCGAGCCAATATCAGCGTTATGGCCGAGGTGCCACGCCTGCGGTGGGCCGAGATGGTTGCGCACACGCCCCTCTTGGTGACGGTGGCCGTGGGCGACGACTTTCAGGACTACGGCGGCGGCGTGTACGAGGGGTCGAACTGCGAGCGCTGGAGCAACCACGTGATGGTGCTCGTGGGCCACGGCCGCGAGGACGGCCAGGAGTATTGGCTTCTGCGCAACTCCTTCTCGACCGACTGGGGCCAGCAGGGCCACTGGAAGCTGGCCAAGAAGGCGCACAGGTGCATCAGGTACGCCTACGCCTACGGCACAAAAGACGGCCTCTCGCACGTGTTCCAGCCGCACCTCACGGGCGCGCCGCTGCGGCGCAATTAGAACAAACGAGTGTGCGATGGAAGTGGCAAAACTATTTTGGGAACTCTGGCCACCGAGCTGGTGGTGTTTGTTGGTTCTTGTCGTTTCGGTCGGCGAGTTGCGAGTCGCTCAAGACCGACATTCGTATGCACCAAAGCAGCGCCGGGCGCGGATTCACACCAAGGCCACGAATGAATTTGGCATCGTCGTCGTTGTTGCTGCTGGCGTGAGCTCGATAGCATGCGAACTGCAGCCGCAATCTGCGCCCCGGCTCTGCTCGTGGCGCTGCTTCTGGGCACGTGCACAACCTTGAACTCGGTTGGCGCCCGCGAGCATCGGCCAGACGAGTCAGCCCAGCTGGCCAGGCCCGTCTCCGCCCACGCACAAGCCGCCGCCCACGCCGCCACTCCCAATCTGCCCAAGCTGTTTGATTTTGAGCACTTCAAGAATACATTCCAGAAGCACTACGGCTCCCTGGCCGAGGAGTTGTCGCGCAAGCGGCTGTTCGTGTCGCGCGCCCTCAGCGCCTACGTCACGGGCGTCAGGTACAAATTCCGTAACCTCTCCCACTTCCGGGCCGTGAATGCATTCAGTGACTGGACGCGCGAGGAGCGCGAGCGTCTGGCCAACAAGGAGCTGGAGCGCGAGGACGAGCTCCAGCTGATCGGCGACCAGGTCGAGCGGCCGCACGAGCGCACTAACGACCTGCCCGAGTTCATTCCGGACGAGCGCGAAGATTTCGAGCAGGAACTCGGAGAGTTGCTGCTCGAGAGCGCGACCGGACGCCAGGGCAAACTCGCGCCCGAGCTCGAGCCCCTTCGCCGGGCGATGGAGGCGCGAGGGCCGCGTCTCAGGCGCTCACTGGACTGGCCGAGACTGCCGTTGCGCGACTTTTCACTCGATCAGCTGATTGTAGGCGAACACGAGCACCAGACTCAAGAGGCCCGGCCGCACTGGTCTCGACCTGTGCAGGTGCCGAGCAACAATCCCTTTTATGAGCCTGTGGAGGTGGCCAGCTTCGGGTTGTGGGAGCACGCCGAGCGCGTGGTCGAGGTGAAGGTAAAGAAGAGCGACCGACGGCCAGTGCTCAAGCAGATGAGGGACTACTTCCGGCAAGTGGGCAGACGGCGAAGTGGCCACGTGACGCCCGTCTACCCGATGGAGCCCGACGAGGTGTTCGCCGACTTGAGCCGCTCGAGCTGCATGGCGGCGGTGCGCGAGCAGGGCCCTTGCGGCTCGTGCTACGCCTTCGCCGCCATAACCATGGCCGAGTTCCTGTACTGCAACAAGACGGGCCAGCCGGTGGCCTTCAGCGAGCAGTATATGATCGACTGCGGCAAGCAGCGTCACCGACGCTGGCGCGAAATGGCCAGCGGCCTCCACGGCTGCCAGGGGGGCACGCGCAAGGGCGCCGCCCGCTTCATACACAACTTCGGGCTCATGTTGCGAGCCCAATATCCCTACCTGGGCGAGGAGTCCGAGTGTGTCTACGAGGACGAACTCGAGCAGGACGATCAAGAGTTCGACCTCAAGAAGACGGGCTACATCCGCATGGAGCTGGGCGCCGTGGCGCATGTGGCGCCCGAGCGCTGGCCCGAGGCGCTCGAGCGCGGCCCTCTCTATGTGGGCCTGCGCACGGGCGCCGACTTCGACGACTACGGCGGCGGCGTGTACGATGGCGCCAACTGCGGCAAGCGGGCCAACCACATGATGGTGCTCGTGGGCCACGGCCGCCAGGACGGCCAGGAGTATTGGCTCCTGCGCAACTCCTACTCGGCCAAGTGGGGCGCGCGCGGCTACTGGAAGCTCGCCAAGGGCTTCGAGCGCCAGTGTTTCGTGCACGCGATCTCGTTTGGCACCCGCGACGGGCTCGACTTTCGTGTCGGGCCGGTGGCGCTCGACCGGCCGCACTCGGCAGAGTTGCGAGCCAAATAAAATGGCCCAGAGATGGCGAGATGGCGTCTTGAGTGGGGCGCATAATGAACTCGAGACAGAGAGGCAAAGGCCATTAGTGAGCCGAATGGAGTTTGCATGTTGGCGGCTGGCGCGTGTCTGCAGGATGTCGACACTGGTCACGCGCCCGTGTTGGCGGTTGACGGCGCAAGCAGAAAGGCTATTTCGAGCGCCATGTTCGATGATGTAACGCGGGTCTGCGGCGCAACACTGTTGAGTCGCCTCGTCTGCAGTGGTTCTAGTAAACAGCTGGGCGCAAGAATTCATGTGCACCAGTGGCTCTCGTATGGTATCCGATCGAACATGCGCCTCTACCTGTGGCTCGCTCTAGTGGCGTTGGTCAGCGCGACGGCCGCGCTCGAGCAGCCGGCCGAGCCGAGCGCGCGGCCCGCTCGGGCCCGCAAGCTGCCCGTCCTGTTCGACTTTGACCACTACAAGGAAGCCTTCCACAAGCACTACGGCTCTGTCCTGGAGGAGGTGTCTCGCAAGCGCCTGTTCATGGCGCGCGCACTCAGCGCCTACGTCACGGGCCTCAAGTACAAGCTCCACTTCGCGCCCGACTTCCGGGCGGTGAATGCCTTCAGCGACTGGCTGCCCAGCGAGCGCGAGCTGTTGCGCAACAAGGTGATGGAGCGCGAGGCAGCGGCCGACACGTCCGCCCACGAGCTGCCCGACGAGGAGCAGAGAGGCGCGCCGGAAGTGGACCCGTTGCCCGAGTTGATTCCGGACGAGGACGAGGACGTGGAGCTGGAGCTGGAGGAGCTGATGGAGCAGAAGGCGGGCGAGCCGGCGTTCGAGGAGATGCGCGCCAGTGCGGAGCTGGTGGTGGCGCCCGCGGTGGGCGCCCGGCGTTGGTCAAACTTCCTGGCCAAGTGGCGGAAGCCGCAGAAGCCCGAGCTGCCGACGCCGCCGCCTCGCCAGACACTCGGCGAGCTGTTGAGCGCAGACGAAGACAATTCTGCGCCGACACCCCGGCCACAGCTCGACAAGGTAGCGGCTGCCGAGGCCGCCAAGGCCGCCAAGGCAGCGAAGGCGGCGGCCAAGGCGGAGGCGAAGGCGGAGGCAAAGCGCGAGGCCGAGGCGAACAAGGCGGCGCGCAAGCGATGGAATCGGGCCACTGATGTCAAGTGGGTGGCGGTCAAGTCGGACCCGCGGCCGGTGACGCAGCAGCTGAGCGACTACATGACGAGCCTCTGGAGGCGCGCCCACCAGCATGGCGAAAGCCTCAACCGGCTCAAGAGGCTGCGCAGTGGCTCGCCGAGAGGCGCCACCTCGGCCGACAACTCCACAGCAACACCGACGACGCCGGCATTATTGCCCGACGAGCTCTTTGTGGATCTCAGCACCTCCCTTTGCATGCCCGGCGTCCGGTCTCAGGGCGGCTGCGGCTCGTGCTACGCCTTCGCGGCGATCGCCGTGATGGAGTGGCACTTCTGCAACACCACCGGCTCGCTGGTCTACTTCAGCGAGCAGTACATGATCGACTGCGGTCGCACGGACAACTCCACCGTCGGGGCGCTGCACGGCTGCAGGGGCGGCTCCGACAAAGGCGTGGCCAAGTTTCTTAACACCTTCGGCCTGGAGCTGCGTACGCACTACCCGTACCTGGCGCACGAGTCCAGTTGCGCGCTGGCGCCAGGCGTGGACCTGAAGAAGACGGGCCAGGTGCGGTCCGAGTTCGCGCACGTGGCCAAGGTGCCCGCCTCGCGCTGGCCCGAGGCGCTGGAGTCGGGCCCGCTCTATCTGGGCGCCCGCGTGGGGCCCGACTTCGAGGACTACGGGGGCGGTGTGCACGACGGCTCCAAGTGCGGCAAGCGACCCAATCACGCGATGGTGCTAGTGGGCCACGGCCGCGAGGACGGCCAGGAGTACTGGCTCATCCGGAACTCCTACGGCTTTTGGTGGGGCGAGGACGGCCACTGGAAGCTGGCAAAGAACGCCACCAAAAAGTGTCTCGACAAGGCCTTCAAGTTCGGCACCCGCGACGCCATTAACTACAGCCTCAAGATGGAGCTCACCGACAAACAGAAGGATCTCAACGAACTTCCGGTCGCGAGGAAAATCTCCCAAGACGGCGAGGGCCATCCACTGCTGAGCTGGTAGTCGATGGGCGGGTCAATTGTTCAACTGCAAATTGGACTCACGGGCCTTGAGTATGCGTGTAGAAAGGGGGCGGGGTTGAGCGTGTGGCGCAAAAATAAACAACGAACTCGAACAACGAGACAGAGAGTGAGTGCCACCGAGCGCGACGCTCACGAGTGCGCGCATGTGCGATGCTATTTTTGACGCCGCTGATCTGAGGCGCGCCGTCTCGAAGGCGCCCGTGGCGACGGTCGGCCCGGGCGGTCGCCGTGTCAGCTCCACACTGAGCGCCTTGCCGACTGACAAATCGAGAAAACCAAAGGATGCGCAAGTTGACTGTGTGGCTCGCCGGTCTCCTCTTGGCGCTGGCGCTCGCCTGTTGCGTAACACTCGCCGCTCCCCAGGTGGCCGGCGCAGAGGCGTCTGCAGGCCCGCTGGCGGCGCTTTTCGACTTTGGCGCCTACAAGCAACTCTTCGACAAGCACTACGGCTCGATTGTGGAGGAGCTCTCGCGAAAGCGCCTCTTTGTGTCGCGCGCACTCCGCGCCTATGTCTCGGCCGTCAAGTACAAGTTCTGCCGGCGCGAGCACTGGAACGCCCTCAACTCGTTCAGCGACCAGAGTCGCGCCGAACTGGACCGCATGCGCAACAAGCGCATCGAACAGGAGGACAGCTGGCCAATGGAGAGCCACCCACCGGAAGTGGGCGCGGGCGACGAACTGCCCGAGCTGCTGCCCGACGAGAACGAGGATGTTGAGGGCGAGCTGGAGGCGCTCATCCGGGCCCACGCCCACGATGCAGACCCTTCCTACGCCCAGCTCAGGCGTGACCTCGACGCCCAGGCGCCCGAGCGACAGCGGCGGCGACGCCGTCGACGCGATACCGGAAGTGAGGCGCCGCCCGCATTGGCGCGGCCCCAGCGCGAGCTCAGCCTCGACAGGCTGATTAACACGGGCCAGGTGGGCGTGTCCGAGGGGACCAGCCCGCGGCCCGTGAGTGTGGGCGTGCGCAGCAACAACCCGCTGTACGAGCCGATCGAGGTGATGAGCTTCGGGCTGCTGGACCAGCAGGAGCGCGTGAAGTGGTGGCAGGTGGCGCAGCGCAAGGACAAGCGCGCGCTCGCCGACCAGCTGACGACCGAGATCAAGGGGGCGCTCAACAGCTCCGCCCCCGCGGACTCGTCACTCGGGGGCAACTCGGCGGCCGCGCCCGCCAACATCCCCGTTTCCAGCGACGATCACCTGCTCGTCGATCACCGCAAGTCGGGCTGCCTGCTGGAGCCGCGCCAACAGGGCGCCTGCGGCTGCTGCTACGCCTTCGCCACGATGACCCTCATCGAGTGGTACCTGTGCCAGCGCACGGGCCAGCTCACGCCCCTGTCGGAGCAGTACATGATCGATTGTGGGCGGGGCCGGTTCGGGCAGGCGCTGAACGGCTGCGAGGGCGGCACGCCGCTCGGTTCGGCCGACTTTGTGCACAACTTCGGCGTCGAGACGGCGCGCAACTACCCGTATGCCGGCCGCCACGGCCAGTGCCCCTATGAGGAGGACTACGACCTCAAGAAGACGGGCTACATCCGGCTGGAGCTGGCCAATGCGGTGGCGGTGGCCCAGAGCCACTGGGCCGCCTATTTGGCCAAGACGCCGCTCTACGTGCAGGCGCGCACGGGCGACGAGTTCGCCGAGTACGGCGGCGGCGTCGACATGGGCGCCCACTGCGCCCAGGCCACCAATCACGCGATGGTGCTGGTAGGCGAAGGCACTCGCGACGGCCACGACTACTGGCTGTTGCGCAACTCCTACGGGGTCAAGTGGGGCGAGCACGGCCACTGGAAGCTGGCCAAGTCGGCGGCGGCCAGGTGTCTGGGCAATCTGGCCTACGCCTACGGCACACGCGACGGCCTCAGCTTCAAGGTGGAGCCGCAGACAGTGACGCACTGATGTGGCGAACAACAATGAACAAGCGGCGCGAGCGGAGCTCTAATCCTTGCGCGACGAGCCGCAACAGAGCTCGGCAATATTTACCTTCAGCTGTTCGATCGAGCGTTGGAGCGTGTACGAGCAGTGTGTGGAGGCCCGGACAGTGAGCACGACGTGTGTACGAGTGCGAGTGTGAGTGCGAGTGGGAGTGTGTGGTTGAGGGCGAGAGTGTTTGGGCGAGGCGGGCGGAGATTTGACAAGTTGCGTTAGTGAATGGACTTGGGCACTTGCGAGCGGCGAGGCCTCAAGACAGATCGAGAGCAGTGGAGATTTGTCATGCGAAGACGCGCCCGCTCGGCTGCTCGCTCGCCGTCATCTGGAGCGACTGAGAGCGAGAGAAGGGACGCGCGAGCTGGCCGCCGGCTGAATTAATTGAACGCGCGCCGGACGCGTCTCATGAATTACTCTGCGGCGGGCACACAAAGTGGTGACTTTCTTGGGCTCAATGGTGGCGCTGGAGTTGAGCCGCGCGGGGCCGAGGAGATGTCTGGCCGCCGGGCGGACATCCGAACGAGTTCAATGATTCACTGGAGCGCGCGCGCCAGCGGCCAGTCACATTGACACCTCGCCGTAACTCATAGCGCACCCGCGGGCCGCGACTCTCTCACGGGCATCAAGTCTCAATCTCGTTAATTGATGGCCACACGCGCCCGATGCGCGTGTGGCCCAGATCGACCGGAAGTTCGGCTGGGCTCGGCCAGGCTCGAGGGCGACCATTGATTTCTCGATGGCAGGGCGGCGGCGGCGAGCGGCGGCGGCGGCGGCGCGACTTATTTGATGCGTCCGCCACTAAAACCGAGCGCGCGCACACTCGGTGGCCATATTCGGCGCACGCCAGCCCGATGGCGACTCATTTGTTAGCACGAGCGGCGACGGGCGCGCGCCTGTCGCCACGCGGCCAGGTGTCAAAAGTGTAGCGCACCTGCGCTCGGCCGGCCCGAGCGAGGCGCCCACGCGACTCGCTCATTTCCAATTCAAGTCTCGTCGCGCGCTCGATTGGCCACCGGCCGTGCGCGCGCTCGACGGGGCGCCAAGATCGATCTGGTGATTCCCCCCGTTACGTGTTCGTTCGTCTCGTCTCGTCGTCTCCGCTTCGTTCGTTCGTTGTTGTAGGTGGTCGAGTAGCGAAGATGGCGATGCGCTCGGAACATCGTGGGCCACTTTCTGGGTGGGGGGGCATAGGCCAACGCCGAATGGACGGCGCGCGCGTGCGGCTCGTCGACGGCCGTGGCGCTCGCGGTCGAGTCAATAGATCAATCAATCAGCCGGCTAGTCGGCCGCCCACCAGCCGACGAGATCGATCGGCAGCGCGCGCGCGCCCGACACCAGGTCGCTGTTGTTGTCGGCCCTGTTGTGCGTTGACGGCGCCCGGCCACTGGCGACTAGCCGCCAGCGCCTAGCGACTCGCGACTCACAACTAGCGACTCGTAATGGAGTCGGGCGACGGGGCCGGTGGGCAAACAGACGCCAGGCGCGCGGCGGACAAACAGCGCTCGTGGCGGCCAGACAAATAGATTGACAAATGGCTCGCGCCCCTCAAGCGGTGCCATCGTCGTCGTCGTCGCCAGCGTCGCCGCCGCCGCCGGATAAATATTTCAAACTGGCGCCGCGCGAGCCGAGTGCTCGAATTAATGCGTCGCCCACAGCTTCGGGCGCCTCATCGAGTTCGTCCCGCTCGCTCGATTGTGCACTTTCGGGGGCGCCAGCCACGGCAAGCAGATAATTTGGAAACTATTAAATGTGTCTCGCTCTAGTGAGCGGGCGCCTCTTGGTTTCGGTGCTGGTCTTTGGCGGCGGCGACAAAGACCGAGCGCAGGTGCGACCCGGCCTTATAGGCACCGCCAAGTCTCGGGGCGCCGGTCAAGTCTTGGGGGCGCATAAATCATTAGCGCGCCAGTGATCGCGCGCCCACGAGGGCGGGAATGAATTTAAAATCCGCCCGCGCCCACCTGGCGCTCGCGCGCACGCCCACTCCACCTGAGATTGCGCTCGCGAGAGTGCGAGGGTGGCGCGGGAGGC
>SNVD02001951.1:0-15748 GCA_013180625.2 Boswellia sacra | reverse complement strand
GTTTCAAGAAGAAGCGAGACAAAGAGAAAGAGGCACAAATAGAGAAGATTAAGTCGTCACTCATGCGACATCGATTCCATATAGTTCGATTGGAGACTATACTTCGGAAGTTGGACAACATGACTTTAGATGTAGAACAAATCAAAACAATCAAAGATGATGTCGAGTACTATATCGAAGATCCCGAACAGTTTGAGGACAGTGAAATGATTTATGACGATCTCGATTTGGACAGTGTTGCCGAAACGATCGCCTTGCCTAAGGTGGCTGTAGAGGATGTTGTGACATCAACAGTGGCATCTTTGATATCCTCATCCGCTAGCGCGCCCACAACCACTGCATCGACGACAACGACATCGCATACTAGCTCTTCTGTGACAACCATAACTTCAACCGCAACTACTCCCGCAGCCTCTCAAATCGCCGTGGTACAAAACGCCACAGTTGCTCAAACACCCATCTCGGTTGTGACAGCATCCACAACACAACAACAGTCGTCACAGTCGCATCCAGCTGTGAATTTATCGTCTTCCGCGGCAACGGTATCTCAAGCAGTTTCAGCTGTTTTGTCTAACTCGCATCAAGTGGCCCCTATATCTACAAATGTCACTTCTCACACTGAGACCAAACTGACAACAACCAACGCACCACCAGCCGGTCCAACAGCTCTAGCATCTCACCAAGAGCATCACAATGTAGCTCAGGTCACTCAAAAACGACCTCTTCCCGTTTCTGTTCAAGTGAGTGCTAGCTCGAAGATCGAGGATATGGCTGGTTCAGCGACCATACAACATGCGGGTGATGATAAGAAGGTACCTCTCGGTCCGTCTATCGGATCAGTCGCTGCGACTGCTACGACTCAAGAAACACCTGCAAGACAAGAGGCGCCAAATAATCAGAACATGTCCAATTTAATCCCACCACTTTTAGGTGTTGCACCACTCGGACCAGTATCTTTATCCAAATCTTGCTATTATCAACTAGCTATGCTTGATGCGGCTGCTCATCATCAGATATACCCCTCTGACTCCCAGAGACTAAGGCTATACCTACCACCAACAAGGTATCAGAGCCCATCATACTATCCTCAGAGCGTGATTCCTCACTCAGATACTGCTGAATTTTTTCACAGACTATCGACTGAGACGTTATTCTTCATCTTCTACTTTATGGAGGTGAGTTTTCTCGCAGTAAAATTTTCACCATCCATATAACATAACTATGCATATATAATCACCTAACAAAATAATCCTCCCTCAATTTGAACTTGCAGGGGACCAAGGCACAGTACCTAGCTGCGAAAGCCCTGAAGAAGCAATCTTGGAGGTTTCACACCAAATTTATGATGTGGTTTCAGAGACATGAGGAACCAAAAACAATTACCGATGAGTATGAACAAGGAACCTACATCTACTTCGACTACGACAAATGGGGGCAAAGAAAGAAAGAGGGCTTCACTTTCGAATATCGATACCTAGAAGATCGCGACCTCAACTGAGATACTACAGATGTACCCGGATGCGTCATTAAAGTCTAAATCGAAGATTATATGGTCTCGACCCGGCCATAGTTGCGATAACGTATTTTTACATATGACTGCAATTCATTTCGTAGCAAATTCTTTAGGTGACTATTGATTCTAGAGTATCAGGACTTGCTCCCATGATCGTGATAGCATTATTTCGGCGCTTCCAAGTTTAATTGTTTCTTGACGTCCTTCCACAGGCGGCCTTCATTGATTTTGGCAAAGGCAGTTTCGGCGATTCCATCCACCGCTCTATCAATGAATATCGCTGACACTCCGATGAAGACGACAAAAGTGGACGTCTTACGGAATACTTTGTCGTACAGGAACGCGTTTACCTTCGATAGTGACATGTTTTGTAGGATCGAAAGAGCAACAATAGAGAGCTATATCAAGATGAAAGCTCTATGATGGGATAAGAGTTCGATAATTATTGGCTATAATATAGACGGTTATAGAGTCGAGATGATAGGGAGACCTCGATTTTGATCTTTTCCAGCAAGGAGTCCTTCAAAGGATCTGGCGGCCCCTCGTCCTTCCAGACCGCAGCTACCTAACAACAAACTTGTTTTAGCTTAGTCCTGCAGAATAAAAACTCGCACAAGAATCTGAATGACGAAACAGTATCTGCAGCTTGCCTAGGTAGCGCGTGTCTTCAATCACATCCTGCAGGGATATGCAATGATCTTTGCCCCATGTTATCCATGGTATCCAGCGTACGATTCTTATGAATCAGAGAGATGTGAAATAATTTCGGGGTATTTATATTTAGGTACAATTACTTGTGTATGGCCAACACTTGCAAAAGTTGCACAGTATGGGGACTTTCGCAGATTGCCGCAATGTCTGCGACTCGCAGTAAACGCGACGCAGCCAACGAATTGGCGAGCGTCTAATCTAACGCAAGGAAAGCACGCACAGTTTCCGCACCACTACCAAACGCAGCTCTAACATACACACGTTACACCATAAAGAACCATTGCATGTTGTTGGTCCGATAAAAACTTATTCTCTCTCCTATCTCAACCTCACTCCCGCAAACCCTTAGACAAACACACAGACACTCCTACACAGGCTTACACAGAGCCGTTCAGTCTCAACCTCTCAAGTCTTCAGGCAACCTCAGGAACCAAGATTCAACGTATCGGGCAGAAAAAACGTCATTTGAGTCTCACAACAGTCATTACCAGTCGCAGTCACACCCAGGGCTTCACACAAGCGGTAGCAAAAGACTGGGATACTCGAGAGAAAGAGCCCCCGACAAAATGCAGCGTTGGGTAGTCACATCATTGCGATCAACTTGTTCTATATAAATCATTACAAGATACACTGCACTATTGATATTCCTACACACCCATAGAAACACAGGCACCCTCAGAGATCCCTTTGTTATACACACACACAAACATAAGCTTATAGCTAACAAATCGAGCAATTATTCACATTCAGTCAAGTCCCGCATCCAACTTCTATCACCATCATCGGAAGCTTACTGAAAGCTTCTCTTGCTCTGCAACCCTCAGAACTTCACTTGGACAACCATATAATCAAAATGCGTTACTTTTGTCATCATTGTCGCACACAAATACCGGCTGACGAGCTATTACCAGAGTTCACATGTCCCTCATGTCATTCAGGTTTTATTGAGGAGATGCCAAGTATAACTGGCGGCGGCGCGGGGCCTGTTGCTGGCGGTGGCGGGACATCGAGCTGGCGTAACGTTGACGACTCTCAACGAGCCGGCTCAGATGATGGCATATCCGGATTCATATCGACGCGGATGTCCAACGACGAATTCTCTGACGACAATAGTGATGTTGAATTCTTGGATGCTGTCAATGGTCCACTAGCCCAAGTATTCAATCTTTTTCAGCCACAAGTACAAGCTGCCAACGCGTCCGAAGGAGCCGACGAAGCCAATAATAATCCTGGGCAGTCATCCGCGAACTCGGACAATTCACCAAATTACTCACCATCTAGCCCACAGCAATCAAATCGCAGAGTTACAAGGGCTTCTGCTAGATTGGGAAGAACTTCAGGGCAGATACGTCCGGCGACATACTCAACCACCAGCCAATCCTTGGCCGATGTGCTCAATGAATTCATGACGGGTGCTTCATTCGGGCAATATCCAGAAGGTAGCTCAGCAAATCTGCAAGGCGCAAGTGTGAGTGTGCCAATCTCTGCAAATCGTGGTTTGATAAACATAGATTTCCCAATACCATTACCAGTTCCTCTTCTACATGGAAATCCAGGTGATTACGCATGGGGTAATGCGGGTTTCGATGCTGTGATAACGCAGCTACTCAACAACCTTGACGGCTCAAACAGCGGCCCAGCGCCGATGCCAAAAGAGCAAGTCGATAAATTACCCACAGTCAAGATAAGTGAAAACCAAGTCAAGAGCACTAACCTCCAATGTACCGTCTGCATGGACGACTTCTCGGTTGGCGACTCTGCTAGGCAACTACCCTGTGAACATTTCTTTCATCAAGACTGTATAATACCTTGGCTGAATCTTCATGCCTCATGTCCGATATGCAGAAAAACCTTCAACACTGGAGCTGACCATGTTTTAAATACGTCATATTCTCATAGTGAAACAGATACGTCAACTACAAGTGTTAATCCTAATATATCCAACCGTGGCACGTCTCAGACAAGTACAACCACAACTGCAACGACAGCAAGTACAGCCAGTGCAACCACAACTCCACCAACTACGAGTAGGAATACAGCCACTCCAGTGACCGGTAATCCAGCCGCTGCCAATCGATATGATTACACGGAGGATGATTGTGATTGATTAAAGAAAAGAGACCACGTTATTTCGCTTTCCTCACGTACCAGCTACCACAAGTGCAGATGACAGCTGGTTGACATCATAAACTCTCCTCGAGTATCAGCTTTTACTGGAACATCATTTTAACAACTCTTTATGATCCGAGACGTTTATTTAAAGCTTGAAAGGCTCGAGAACCGATAGTCCTCTCGAGGCTTCACAGACCTGCAGCGCGTATTTAACTACTTCAATGGATTGCATACGCCGCGCTTTAATGTGAAACTCCTCGTAGCAGCTGATATTATTTCTTTTGTGCCCCACCAACGAAAGGAAGTCGCTGCTTCAGCTGTCTGAATGAATGATATCGAGTAACTACTCCTAATCAAAAACAATTCTTATGCCTTGATTTACTCAAAAATCCGATATCATCAGAATACATCAAAAAGCTTAGTGTGCTTTATTTTTATAGCACCTAATCATTTAAAAGAGTGTGATTTAGACTATTTTATGGAAATCATAGATCCCGAGTGTAATCTATTTGATGGAAACTGTTCCGAGGGGTGTCCATCCCAGACACTCAGAACGAACTGGAGCTGAAGTAGCCGACGATCCGAATCTTTCTATCCAAAGATCAACCAGACCAGATTCAATCGATCGCCCGTCATGGCAAACCCCCACAAAGAAGACTCTGTTGATGATGGCGAGGCAGACAAACAAGACAGTGGACAAAAGACTAAGACCTCATACACTGGCCTACACGAAAGCAAACCCCAACAAAATCATCATCAACCTCAGCACGACTCCATGAAAAATTTCCCCTCAGACTTATCCCTGACTGCAACAGACTACAAGAACGCAGGTAATAAATTGTGCTCTCTATATCGTTATGAAGAAGCCATAGGCTATTACGATCGGGCTATCGCAAAAAGCCCGGAGGTGGCGATCTTTTATTCGAACAAAGCATTGTGCCACTTCAAATTACAACAATGGCCTCAGGCTATCCAAGAATGTCGTAAGGCAATCGAGCTCGACCCCCACTTAATCAAAGCACATTTTTTCCTCGGCCAGACTCTGGCCGAGACTGGAAACTTTGACGATGCTCTCAGACACTTACAAAGAGCTCACGAGTTAGCGAAGGAGAAACAGCTCAATTTCGGTGACGACATAACATACCAAATTAGATTGACCAAACGGCGCCGCTGGAGCAAAATCGAAGATGAAAATGCACAGTTAGAAAACGAGTTACATGATTACTTGTTAAACATTATCAAGGAAGATACAAGCACTAGATTGAGAGAGCTAAATGAGAGATTGCATTCGATTCGAGGTGAGGGCTCAAGCGCTCAGGTCATGCATGATATGATGCCTGATGATACGGCAGGCGCTTCTAACGAAGAATCCGAGATTGAGATACTCAAGGTCAAAGTACAAGCCAAATGTGATACCTACATTGATAAGCTTGATGCTATGTTCAATAATCTAAGATTGCAACGAAAAAGGCGTGACGTACCCGACTACCTTTGTGGCAAAATCAGCTTTGAGATTATGCACGACCCAGTCATCACCCCATCGGGTATAACCTACGATCGCCAGGATATTGAGGAACATCTCCGACGGGTTGGCCACTTTGATCCAATAACTAGACAAGCTCTTCGTGCAGATCAACTTGTAGCTAATCTGGCTATGAAGGAAGTAGTGGACGCATATCTTAGTGAAAATGAGTGGGCTAATCATCAGTAGCAGCCCCGATCAGATCAGTCAAAGTCACGAGGATCTGAATGAGCTAGTTGGACATTAAAGTCATCCAGTTTGTAAAACCCATAAGACAATGTTGAGCGAGTCTCCACCCAACTGGACATGTGTCAGCTTATGATAGAGCGTAATGCGATTCAGGTAAGGACGAAGGATAAGTGTAAACTAGCGAGAGGTCGTTACATTCTTACTATCGGTTATTGGATAGGTTATGTACAATTTATACAAATTGTGTTCTTGATACAATGGTATACCTAATCATTTAGTTTCATCACAGTCTTGATACGATTATTTGATCCTCTCCGCATGAATCGCATGCCTCGTATTGTTTCGATCTGAATCCTTGCTATTGAATATCCTGTGACCCTCGATCTGGGTGTCGTCAGGGACATATCGGTTTATGTCGCGTTCATCTGGCTTGAGACGCTGAACTATCTGAGTTGTGTTGCCAACCCTTGTTCTAAACGCCTTGTTTCTGCCAACGTTGCCGACGAATAGAGGGGCCCTCAGAAGAATCGTTGTACACATGGTTTTGCTGAGTTGCAATAGTATTCGATGAAATTGTAGTTGCTGATGGTGAAGATCTCATGAAAACAATACGCTACGGGTGAGCTAGTCCTACTGCGACGCATCAACCCATCACCGACCAACCCCCCGGTTACCGTTTGATCGTAACTCAATCGACACCCCGCAACTCGATCGACTGAACTTGTGACAGAGTTAGCTTGGGTTTGCGGACATAAAGGGAGTTATTTTCAACAAGACCGTGGGTGGTTTCACTTGTTGGAGTGTCACGAACGAGAACAAATATGTCCTCCTGGCCTGTGGCCACCGTGGATGTCGGAGTTGTTAGACCATGAGTATTCGTTCTACTCTGATCTAGGGCAACACTTTGGATTCTGTACGACGAGTCTGCTTGACTATCTTGATAGGAAAATTTGCCTTCGACGTCAAAAGTGGGTATCTGACTGCGTACATCGACCTGAGTTGAGGATTGTTTTCTATGAGGCTCTTTTTTGTTGTTGCAAGCCAATGGCGTGTTGCCGAAGGTTTTCAACAACCTAGTCTGCCGATCCTTGAGATCTGGTAGATCGCCTGATTTGTGATCCGGAGTCGCCGGCTCAAGGACTTTCTCACGGCGCGTGTCTTGACCAAACTGATTGTAGATCCCGTGACGCTCATCGAGACGTCTGGCCAAAGCTTGAATCATCTTTGGGGGCATGAACCCACTATTCTGCTCAATCGTCGCCTGAAAAGTCGGATTGTCATTGATGACTGATTTGGGTTTTAGCATCTGATCGCGATGAGCTGCATCTAACTTTTGCTCATGATCGACTCTCGCAGATGACTGATGGGACTCGTTGGTGAGAGTCAATCCCATGAGGTCTTTAAGATTTGTCGCGATGGGAGATTGGTCGAGTCTATATTGCTCGCGAGTTTGCGACAGGGCAAAAGTCAGATTATGGCAATAAAGGCACTGCTCCTCAAGCTGCTTTGCTGATTGGTCTAAGCACTTGAACTCGTGCACAGGACAACCGGAAGGGAAGAGAGACTTAGGGGTTACTTCTCTCTGCTGATTATAATGGGTGGCAAACTTTGCTGTGTTCAACTGCGAAGGTCCCCTAGACGCGCCATTCTGGATGAACAAACGGCGACGTCGACTTCCGGTAGTCGATGGATGGGCCCTGATGGTATACTTGAACCAGTCGCTGGCGTTATTTGCCAAGCCGTGCATTCTTCGTATGGTTGGAGATCGCATCATGAAGTTGTGAGCGGTGGGAGCCAAGATTGAGTGTTTCTGGTTCACAGGCATGATTTCTGATGACATGTCCGGCTGCGCGTTGATCTTATGTAGATTCATTATGCGATTCTTACTAATAGTTGGACGCAGGTTTACTGACATCCGCTTCGGTATTTCACTTCGTTTTGTCCTCCTGTTACCATTTGATTTAGAAGATTTGGATGACGAGGTGCGAGCTGACAATGTAGGACTAGACTCTTGATTGAGAGCGGATGTTGGAACTCCGTTGGCTGACAGTAGTGCATGAGACAAAACCAGCTTGCTATGTGTGGTCAATATATGCTCATGATCTGTGTTATCAAGCTTATACTTGAATAAGCACACACTGATTATTATGAGCGACATGATTGTCATGGCAATGCTGGCAATAGTGAGGATCATAATATCCGAGTCAGTCAAAACGGGTTTCCTTGATATACTCTGGTGGCCTGATAAGGCTTGTAGTAGTCCATCACCGTTCTGATGAGTCAGGGAGACGGGATTCAGATTTGTCATGGTGTTGAAGAACGAATGTTTCTGGTGTGTGTTTGGCCGGTGCTTACTATATTTTGTATTCACTACACCATCATTGGGCATAGCTATCTCACCTTGAGTAGAATTGTCCTTGGATGGTACAGAGTTTTGGTCTCGTTTCTTGAGATGGTTCTGTTGATATTCATCATTGGTCACATCCCCTTTGGATAAATCAGAGTTATCCTGAATCGAGGGTGAGGGAAAATTACTCAGGAAGTAACTGCTTATGGTGCTGTTGATCACAGAGGGATACCGGTTGAAGCGACTTATTTTGACGCCATCTTCAGGCTTAGTTTGTTGCAGATCATTTGGTAAATCAAAGTAGTCTTCCTCTTCTGAGTCTGCCACATCACCCGCATCATTGTTGATTGAAGTGAGATAATAGGAACCAATTGTAGATTTAACAGTCTCATTACGTTTTCTAGACTGACGCCCTGTATTTGGGGAATTGACGCTTGATGATGGTGGTGCAGCACTCTTGCATACCAGATCGTTGTAGTAAACATGTTGCACTAGCTTATTTCTCAATCTCGTTGGATAAAAGCATTTGAGATCACTTGTTCTAGACTTTGAATGATAAATCAACCTTTGATCAGCACTACTGCTTGGGTTTTCGCCGAGACTTTCATCTGTTGATTGTGGGATTTCCATTTCGAGCTTGATTCCAGCTTGATTCAGCCACAACCATAGAGGCCGAGTGTGGCAATCACAGCGGAAATGGATTGTCCGCCAACTTCAGTGAGATTGTCGAGTAGGGAATGTCGATCAGACGGCGCACAATCGATGCTGAACCCATTTGGGGTAGCTCGTCGAGCCATCGCAAAGTATTGATATCGATCGAGTGTATGTTATTATGGCGCAAGTCGACCTCCAGGTTCGTCTTTTTCGATAGACCGAACATGATCTGTCGCAACGGTAACTGAGATAGAGATGTATAAGAAATTTTCAGTTCCAGATTGTTGCTGGCGATGCCAACCAGACTCGTCTCAGTGATGGATGTCAGATTGAGTCCAAACAAAGATAGTACACGAGTACTGGGACCTAGAAGTTGGCTAAGTTGATTGTCCAGAACAAAACTATCCGAAGTAGTTTTGGCCATAGTTCTGAAATCATTGAATAGTTCCAACTCAATGTGCTCCAGTTTGTAGCAAGTCGGTCTTGATGCGGCCTCATCTAAGCTTTCGGACTCTTTCGGGAGCGATGGTGCGTTGACACGTTCTGTTGGATCCCGGAAACAGTGACTACCTACAGTTGAGAAAATTAGCTCTTGCTCTACTTTGGCCTGGTACTTATCAGACAAAGTGTGTGCTTTGTAGATTGTCATGAGATTGATTATACTGTGTCTAAGTTGAGGATAATTGAACATCTTCAAGTGAGTCAAGGCTCTGAGTTTTGCCAAGAATCTGCAGTTAAGTTTCTGTAGACTAAGCAGATTGCTCAGGTCGAGATGATGCAGTCCAGTGAGTTGATTGAAATCAGTCTGGTCGACACTAGTGAATAGGTTCGATCCGATGTAGAGATGTTCCAAAGATTTGGCAACACGACTCAGCTGGTTGCTCAATAAGTGCATGCGTGTCAACTGGTTGTTGCTGAGATCCAGTGTCACAAGGGATCTCATTTTCTCGAACACATTCGCCGATAACCAGACTAGCTGATTGGACGACAAATTCAAGTGCTTCAAGTAGGGCGCCTCTATGGGCCTACTAATTGATTTGATGAGATCAAGTTGAGACGCTTGATTGACTAGGCGCGTTTTTGAATTGTGCATAGGTCTGGAGTAGTGCACGCCATCAGCAGTGGCTTGCTGAATGGCATAAAGCCGAGTTGCTGCAAGGTTGAGATATCGTGCACTCCTCTGTTCAAATAGTAACAGTTCGCTCGACTCTCGACTCAATGGATTGAACTGGAGATCCAAAGAGCGTATCTGTATCATCGAGTTCGAGTTCTGTGGTAAATGTTGGATCCGGTTGTGGGATAGGTTACATGATTCCATAGATGAGTAGTGATTGTCTAATAATACTCTCGGCCATTCACTTAGTCTGTTGTGACTGAGATCGAGAGACTCAAGCTTGATAGTGAAGATTAGATCATAAGCGTCACCTCTGGTCGCCTGAGATTCTCCAGTTTGAGGCGCGATTTGAGATACGCTCGACACTTTGGCAAAGAACCCTGCCGGCAGCGAGTCAGAGTCTAGATAGTTGTGGCTCAAATTCAGGTTGAGCGGCACAAATGGACTGAGCTCACTCAAAAGGGATTGATTGATCATTAAGAGCGAGTTATGCGCGAGGTTCAAGTGGCGTAGTTTCGATAATGCCGGAAGTGAGCCACCACTGTAAGCTGGTGTCCCCGATTTCGATTGAGTTGACTGGTATCCCAGTGAGAACTCGGGCATGCCGTTGTCAGATAGGATACGCGTCAGATTGCTGCTGACAACAATCCGCTTCTGTGAGCTCTCTTCATAAGCGCCGCGGCTGTCTAGATTAACAACGTCTGTGCCCAATGTCTGCAGCTCATTGAAGCTGAGGTCGAGGAGGTAAAGGTTTTTCAGTGGTCTGAAGTTGATGTTGTCGATAGTTTGAATCCTGTTATGAGCAAGGTTCAGGTATTGTAACGATGAGATAAGATTGACCTGGCGGGTGCCACTCGAGACGGAAGTCGTGGCTCGGAATAGATCGTGCGGTATGAAGGAGAGCTTGTTGTGTGATAAATCTAATCTGATCAATTTAGTATGCACTGATATCGAATTGACTCTGAGCTGACTAAGAGAGTTGTGACTCAAGTCCAGTTCGATCAATGATGATACCGAACTGGGTGTGGACGATTGACTTTTTGGCTGTAGATGAGCCTTGGCCGATGACATTCCGTGACTCGCACTAATCAATGTTGCCAAATCAACATTGATACTGCCACTAATTGAATTGCACAGATTAGAAAAGTGCTCGCACTTCCAGCTAGTGAGCTTGTTGTTGTTGAGCTTCAACACCTCTAGAGAGTTCAATTGATGGAACGTCTCGCTGTTGATTGTGTGTATGAGGTTATGTGCAAGATTCAAATGTCGCAGCTTGGGCATCGAGTCGAAAGTTTTGCGCTTGAGCTCCCTAATAAGGTTATGATCTAAATCTAGTTCAAGCAGCTCGTTGACCTGATTGGCTGCGAAAGACCCAAGATCGATGGTGCTAATCTTGTTACCCGTAAAGTGCAAACGCTTTAGATTTCTATTTGCAAATTTGAACCAGTCACTGCGTATTCTATTCAGCAAGTTGTAGTTTAGATTGAGTGTGTCAAGTGATTTCATATAGATCAGTTGGTCGAACAATGATGTCACGTTGGAGCTCGTGAGCAGGTTACCCTCAAGGTTAAGACGTTCTAATGCAAAATCTGCATTAGTGGACTGCTTCATTGGCTGGTCACTATCAGCGGCTTCGTCTCCAAAGCGACGGGAGAATTGAACATTGTTGAGGACTTGCTGGTTTCTGTTGACTGAGGTAGATTGGATCGCATTTGTCGCTAGTTCAGGCCAACTAACTATTCTATTGTTTGCCAGATTCAAGTGTCTCAGAGTCCGCATACTGCGCTCAAAGACCTCATTCAGCGGTTCGATTGCAGATAGCTTGTTTCCGGCGAGATCGAGTTGATCTAGACTAGTGAACTGTCGCATGAGTTTAACAGGGATTGCGGTCAACCTGTTGAAGCCCAAGTTCAGCCGCCTCAGATTGTAGAGATGTTCAAGCTCATGTTCATCTATACGGTCAATCAAATTATAACTCAAGTCAAGAGTACCTAGATAGATTCGCGAGTTAATCCATTCATTGAGTTGTGTCTGATTGGGCGGTGCAATTTTGTCATCAGCGCCCGCGATCGGAAACACAGACGAAGGAGGCTGATTAATCTGCTCAATATGAGGAAACATCTCGAGCCTGTTGTCGCTTAGGTCTAAAGTGTTAATGAACTTGTTACCGGATGTGTCACCCAGATTGATTGATAGACGAGCACCAGTGAGTTTCAATCCATCAGGAAGATCGGCATTAGATTCCGACGTAGAGATTTTAGTGTCGTCTTCAACAGTGTTCGATCTAACTGCGAGCCTGTTTGTTCCAAGAACAAGCGTTTCCATCTTTTGTAGACATCCAAACAACTTATTGAGATGCCTGAATTTGTTTAACTCCTGCAGTTTGTCGAGTTCCAATAGATTGCCGCCCAAATTAAGATATGTTAAGCTGTCCACTAAGTTGTATAAGGAGCATAGGTAATTATGATCGAGTTTCCTTATGCGATTGTGAGACAGATCTAGAACTTTGAGGCTTGAGAATTTGAGTAACGAGTCTCCCGGTATTTCTTCAAATAGATTACGTGATAGGTTTAGTTTGAGAGTAGAGTTGAATTGATTAGCACTCTTAATGGTGCTCATTTCCACCGAGTGGTCGCTCCGTCCAAATCTCTCGGTGAGCGCTGAAAAGATCGATTCATCGGCATCCAGATCATTTTCTTGATCTTGCGAGGATGAGCTCGATTCTTCCGGTTCTAAAAGCTCTGTATCCGAATCTGCCGTCTGTCGCTTGCTCCTGCTTTTACTCGGACCTTCTTGAGATTGGCTAGATGAGTCTGCACTGGTTCTTTCCTCTCTTTCTAGGGGGTCAAGAAGATGAGAGCTTGACAGGTAGTTGGCATTGGAGATCAAAGACACGAAAGCCGACTGGTCGAGGCTCTGCAATAGATTGCCACTCAAATCCAACTCGACCAGATGTGGCAGATCTATCAAGTCGCAATGATGTATTGTATTGATGAGGTTGTTGCTCAGATCTAGATACTTGATGGATTGAGGGAATTTACTGCTCGCGTCCAGACTGGTAATCTTGTTGTCGTTGAGTATCAGCACCAACAAAGTGTCCAGCATACTTATGGCCTCACTGGGCACTGTCTTCAGATAGTTATGACTAAGGTCAAGGTACTGCAACTCGCTCGTAGACACATTGGACGACTGTATAGGACTGTTGTTCTGTCGATCACCGTTGACAACTCTGGACGAGCGAGTGACGCTTGTTTTTGGATTCTGGACTGTTGGTTTGATGAATATATTTTTTGCCAATTCATTGATTTGATTGTCTTGCAAAGATAACCACTTCAACCCTTTGAGTCGATTCAATTCCTCGCTGAAGAATATAGTATTACCAGTTCCGGTGCGAACGTCGGCCGAGTCAAACTGCTGATTCAGGTCATTGCTCGGCACAGGCCTATCACGATCCGAGGGACTAGAGAACATTGCATGTGAGTCGCCCAACAGGTTGTGGGCCAAATTGAGGAATCTAAGACTACTCTCGAGGCCATGGAAAGCGTCCATCTTGATTGTGCGAAGTTTGTTGCGACTCAGATCGATGGATTTTAGACCAGGCAGTTGTAGATAGTGAAACTTTTGAGAGAATATCACCTGCAAGCCCGCGTCTCGCTGACTGAATTGACTCAACGAGCCGGGGCCTGAATGCTCTGGATCCCGGTCACCATTTTGGCCTTGTGATGCATTATTCTGAGGCCTGGCATAGTTAGGAAAGAACAATTGGCTGCCAATCAGTTGGACATTATCACAGTTCAACCAGAAGCGCGACGAAACATCGATGTCCTTCAAGAGATTCTCGGGAAGCAGATCGCGTAGAGCCGATAAGGTTGGCGTGGCGAAATGCCAACCCGACCCGCAAGTGCAGGGCAGCAACTGACTGGCTTGTGGGCTAATGATCTTATTGTCGTCCACCGGTTCAGAGTTCAAGGCGCTCGATTGGTATGAGGCACTATGTCGCTGCAGATATTGCCTACATTGATCGAGTTCATCCTCTTGCTCGAGACCAGCTGAAGCTGCTGCGCGCAGTCGTGCCAAACGCTGACTGCTTGATGGCTTGCGCTTCCTCATCGCACTTGTGGTGCCATACTGTGTACCTGTTTTGAGCGACTCATTCTTGCCTACTTGACGGCTTCGGCCTGGAGAGCTTGTAGCAAGCGGACCAGTTACAGTTTCGGTGGAAATATCCAGCCGCGAATAGCTGCTGTCATGCGCGACGCTCTGTTCACCTAATGAGCGCTGACCGGCGGTCATGTTCGACGCCGTTTGTGGAACATTTTGAGGTGGTCGAATTTCTTGTTCCGCTTCCGCGCTCTTGACACCCAAGTCCGAATTGGTTTGATTGTTTTTGTTGGCACTGTTCTCATTGCTGATGGCCGCGTCTGGACTTTGGCGCGCCGACTTGTGCCGTTCGAGGTTGAGGTATTTTTTGCTCAGCTCCAGGGCGACTTCCTCGAGCGATGGCCGCAACACTGGCACGCCTTTGGTTACCGCTTGCGGCGGCGACTCTGTTTGTCGGTCTGGCACGCCAGCATGTCTGTTGATTGTGGCCGAGCCACTTGTTGAAGTGACTGCCTGGTCTAAAAGCTCTGATTTAGTGGTGGCTGTTTGTTTCTCACTCTCTGTGTTGAGCGGCTTGCTCTTCTCTTCGCTCACGCTTGCGTGTGGTGTCCGCCGTTGCTCTACTCTATCATTGGTTTGATTGATTGGCTGCGGCGGCGGCGACGGCGGTGCCGTTGAGATGACAAGCGTCGCTGCTGGTGATGGGAACGGACTGCTCGGGGGTGCATCTTTGGTGTCCCTGGGCTCGACGCTTACGACGAGGAGTGGGCTCGCTAGCAGTATGGTGAGGGCGATAAGGACCCATCGATTCTTGAGGTCTCTCTTGTTGGCACTCATCTTGTAGCTTTGTGTAAACTTAGATATTTGCATCCTTCACCTCTGACTAATATCTCTCTATCTCAAGACAAGATTTGAATACTTATCTTTCAGAGGTGATCGGCAGACCATATCTGTGAACTCGAACACTCGCGAGGGCTAGCCGTCTCTGGTTCCATTCTCTGGCCTATATTCGCCTGCTGGCTCTCTCTCTCTCTCTCCTTCTCTCTTTCTTTCTCTGTGGCCGCTCGCCCGCGAACGTGTCTCGGGCGTTCAACTCTCACTACGCCTCTAGCTCGCCTGAGTCCTCACTCTCCGACTTGACTGCTGGCTCGCTTGTCGTTCAGTCACCCAATAGTCGAGTGATGTGCCGCCGACTTGATCTACAGCAACCCGCCAGTGACTCTGGCTGGAGCGGTACTTCTAGGATATGATTATGTCTGGGAAGTTGATGGATGACAATCTGTTCAGCTCATCACGAGATGAGGGGAATGGAACACCCACCGGAGCTCGCTGTGCAAACACACACACTAACACAATCGGTGCGACTGTGTTTGGACTATACCTCGACGTTCGTGTGCTGGTGAGTTGAGTCGACTTGAGACGACTCGAGTCGCTGAGTGTCTGTCTGTCTGTCTCTCTCTCTCTCTCTCTCTCTCTCTCTCTCTC
>SNVD02001950.1:0-15817 GCA_013180625.2 Boswellia sacra | reverse complement strand
GCGGATTTTAACGTAAGAGGATTGATTAGGTAGATGTTATGTGTAACTCGGGTGCATATACACAAACGACCAATGTTACCGAGTGCTCTGGAAGTTGGGATAGGTAAGCAAACGATATCGCCTTTGCATATCGGTACTATCTCGACGGAAAAGGTGTACTTGTAGTTATATACATTGGAGCGGTTATCGTGTGATATGAGTTGCTTGCTCATATTATATCTGCATGGTATCACTTTTTGGATGAACTCGACGAGTTTCCTAGCGTCATCACAGCGATCGAAAAAGAAATCAATACCCTCACCCATCGCTTTTGTCTTTGTGCAATTGAATTGTGCTATGTTTTTGGTCAAGAGTTGCTCAAGATAAAGTAGAGTTTTCTTATGGTCTAGTCGTTGACGAACTTGCACTTTTGCTTTCCAGAAGTCCTTTGCCTCTATGCGATGGCATACATCGCACATCTGAGTGTTGACAACATATTCAACAACGAAAACCTGGCTCAGAGTATCACCACCAGCAACCTCCTTTTGAATAGTGAGTTTGACTTTGATTCTACGCGAGTGTGGCTCGGTCCAAACAAATGCGGCATCGACCATCTCTACCTTGTTGAGACCCTTCAGTTTTTTGAGGCATAGAGTAAGAAGGTCATTGCTCTCAAGGTCAGCCTTGATCCATTTGCCCTGATCCTGTTGGTAACGTTCACAGCTTTTGCAGAAATAAACAACAGCCGACTTTGGTATACCCTCAGAGATGTCTGTCCTGGCTCGGAGACAGCCGATGCACATGTTGGATTGGTTTGGTTCGATGAGGGACCCACAGAGGCAACACAGGATCTTATTGCCCAGCATCTCTGTTCCACTGGTCTCGACCTCCATGTCTGCAAATGATGTAGTCGGAGTTGTGCTCAGTTGATCGCAAGAAGAATACGATAGGTTGTTGAATTATTTCACAAAAACAATGAGAACTCAGTGTCGATCTTTCAATGCCACAAGCAGGTGTTGGACGGTCTTATGAATTGAAGCTGTTCGGTGTTAAAATTGGAAAATGGCTTAGGACGGTCTCCAAATGGGCGAATTTTAAATGGAAAAGTTTTCAAGATTGGAAATGAACCTGAAAACTAGTGAGAGGAGAGAGCGTGTATTATTTTGATTTGCTCAATAGACCACAGCGCGAAATTCGAACAAAATCCCGGAGTTCTGCGCGCATAACTCGAATACAACAGCTAGCCGACAAGCTAACTGTATGCCTCTGTCTTTCTAATATTTCAAGTGTCAGCCGATATGATCCTATCATCTGTCTGGAGGATCTCATTAGACTGATTGTGGACTCAACGTTCAACTTCGGCGGGTAACTAAACCTTGGCAACTGGGGAAACTTTGGCCGTCTCCCTGGAATATTTTGTGGAACAAGTTTGTGGCCAGAGTGGAGGCGGGCCGCCTCGGGCGGGACGCAGGCAAATTTGTGCACGCACAAGTGCTCTGTGCTTGTGCAACAGCGCACAGGACGACATGCACGCGCCAAGGCACTTGCGCTCGGCTCCCTGATGCAGAGCGGCCGGCCTCGGCCTTGGGCCAATGTCGTCATGAGAGCGCGAGAGTCAACACAAGTTCGCCTTGTCCGTTGTCCGCTATCTTGTATCGTTGCATGCGTCAGGCGCATTCACTGAAATTCACTGCCAGTTGCAAGTGGATTCGTCTTCGCTCGTCGTGGAGACGGCAGCGCCTCCACTACTTAAACTCTCGACCTCGACATCGTTCATGACACTTTCACAAGTTGACGAATCCAGACCCAGTCAACACTTAATCCATTTTCACCTCCACCTGACCACTTGCTCGGCATCGAAGTCAAGGATAACACCCACACACACACAATCGCATCATGACAACAGGAAACGGCGGTCCAATCAAGAAGGTGGCCATCATTGGCTCGGGCAATTGGGGCTCAGCAATAGCTCGTGTTGTGGGAGAAAACATCAAGAAATTCCCCAATTTGTTTGATCAGATCATCAAGATGTACGTCTACGAGGAGATGGTTGACGGCAGAAAGCTGACTGAGATAATCAACCAGGACCACGAGAATGTCAAGTACCTTAAGGGCTTCAGGCTACCCACTAATGTGGTGGCCGATCCCGATGTTGTCAGCACCGCCCAGGATGCTGATATTCTGATCTTTGTCATTCCGCACAAGTTTGTTCCAGGGGTTGCCAAACCGCTCGCGGGCAAGCTCAAGCCAGGGGCCATAGGTATCTCGCTCATCAAGGGTTTTGGCGAGGGTCCAGACGGCAAATTCGTTCTCATCTCCAACCAAATCCATGACTTGCTCGGTATCCCGTGCTCAGTGCTCATGGGTGCCAATCTTGCCATTGAAGTGGCTCAAGATCGCTTCTGTGAGACCACCATCGGCTGTCCTCATCCAGAAGAGGGCAAAATCCTCCAACAACTTTTCCAGAACGACAACTTCCGTGTTCGTGTAGTGCCTGACAGAACTACAGTAGAGATTTGCGGTGCCTTGAAGAACATTGTTGCCTGTGCTGCTGGTTTTGCAGACGGTCTCAAATGGGGCGACAATACTAAATCTGCCATCATCAGAATTGGTCTGATGGAAATCATCCGTTTCTGTCGCCTTTACTATGGCGATCAACTCAAATTAGCTACATTCCTGGAAAGCTGTGGCGTGGCCGACTTGATCACCACCTGTTTTGGTGGCAGAAATCGTCGAGTATCCGAACAATTCGTCCTCCATCCCGAAAAGAGTCTTCAACAACTTGAAGAGGAGATGCTGCAGGGCCAGAAGTTGCAGGGACCTCAAACGTCTCAGGAGGTTTACGAGCTATTAGAGACGCGTCAGCATCTGGACAAATTCCCTCTCTTCGTAGCCACGCACAAAATTCTATCTCGCGAGATTAAACCAGAGGCCTTATTCGACTACTTACGCAACGAGCCCGATGACTAGATTGGCTAACTGCCTCACCAGTTAGATTTGACATATCTATATTGACATATCCTCGAAGGAGCCTAATCGTCAATTCAATTTCATCAAAATGCAATCAAGTTCGAGTCTGTAAGACAATATTTAATCATTAGAAAGCTCAAGTATAGACTGATTGACATAAAATCAATTCGCATCTGACAAAAGAAAAATCAGTCTGATAATAGAGAAGAAATCAGCCGAAAGGACAAACCTGTTGGTGCACGAATGTTAATCGCGGAGTAGACACAGCCTGTGCATTCATCCACAGAACAACATGTCAATGTATTTTTGCATGTCTCTCATGGTTGTGAATAACACTTCCCGATATATCTCGGCTTCTTTTGAAGACTCATGAGCTGCTTAGTTTCCTAAACCGATTTTTTTATTCTAAATGAGTTAATCATATTCTTCATAGGCCGATCTATGAAGAGCCTCATCTGTCTTGGAGAGACGGTAACTAGATCCTTTCCCTATCTTGATAGCGTCTGTCATCGATCAAGTGGTTATACTGTATCAGATATAGCCTGATTTTGTCAGATGAGCTTCTCAATAGAGTTAGCGCTCATCATCCAAAATCACTTGGAGTATAGCACGTTGATGGTTTCCAACATGGCACCAACGAAGTGCAGGCTACCAGTAACTAGAACGTGGTCCGCAGCTTGGCTAGAGTTGTCCTCTGGACAGGGGTAGTTATTCTCTAAGAATCTGATTGATTCTATTGTACTGGAATGGACAACAACTTTGGCATTTTTGAGTGGATTGAGTTCATGTTGTGTGAGGAGGTTCCAAATGTTTGCATTGTTATATGCATTATCGACGCTTTTTTCATTCTGATGAATTTGCCCTCCGTAATTGTCCGACGTAACGAAATCCTTTATTTCCGGCTGAATTTTGTTCGTGGAGAATATGACTGTGTCGAAACCGGGGTACTTCGCTAGGGGCCTCAACACTTCGACCTTGTCCCTTTCACCGATGACATTGACAAGGACATGCTTTCTGGCCCCCTTGTTTATCCTTCGGGAAGTGAGATTGAACCAATCAATACAGTTTTGCATACTCTTACTCGTGTGAGCCCCATCTAGGAAGAAGACGATACCAGGACAACTGATCATCTGACATCTGCCTGGCAGTTGACAGCTTTTCAGACTAGCACGGACATCTTCGGGGAGCTCATTTGGCAGTGTTTGTAAGATAATAGGATCATGACTAAATGTTCTAGGAATAGGTCCGGATGCAGATTTTGTCAGACGATCTAAGGCATACAAACCTAATTGACAAGCTATTGATGCATTGACATACTGAGCGGCACTTTCTATACCTAACTGGATACCGGAAGACTGGTCAATAGGGTCGCAGATGAACAGTGGCGCAGACCTTTCCAGAGCTCTCTTCCTGATCATTTCCGTCGCTTCCTTTTGCTCGTGAACAGTAGTGAATATGGGCACACCTTCTTTGATGATTCCGGCCTTAGTCCAAAAACAAAAGGGGCAAAAGAAAAGAAGCATACAATTCCAACCAGTCTGCATAAGTAGAAGCTAAGAAGGTTTAGATCGAAATAGGCTCAAAAAATTAAAGAGGAAGTACCCATGAAATCGAAGCCAAGTTTTAGAAGTGGTGAAATTTCCAAAATGGTTAGCCAATATCGTGCTAGTGCCAAAAAAGGATGGAAGGGTCTGAATGCATGTGGATTATCAAGACTTGAATAAGGCTTCATCGAAGGATGATTTTTCTTTGCCTCATATCAATGTGTTGGTGGACAATGCTGCTGCCAATGTGATGTTTTCCTTTGTAGATGCATTTTTTGGTTACAACCAGAAAATGATGGCCAATGAAGATAAGATGAAAACGGCTTTCATTACGAAATAGGGAACCTATTGTTATAAGGTGATGCCCTTTGCATTGAAGAATGCAGGCGCAACTTACCAACGAATGACAACAATACTCTTTCATGACATGATGCATAAGGAGATAGAAGTCTATGTAGATGACATGATGGCAAAGTCTTTGACTCGAGAAGACTACTTTGAAGCTTTTGATAGAGTCCTAAAAGGGTTGAAGAAATACAAGCTACAACTAAATATAAAAAAGTGTGTCCTTAGAGTCACCTCTAGGAAGTTACTAGGGTTTGTAGTTGGCAAGAAAGGGATAGAAGTTGACCTAGACAAGGTTAAAGAAATTATGGGGATGCCATCACCAAAGATTGAAAAAGAAGTTCAAGGGTTTCTTGGGAAGATCCATTATACCAATCGATTTATTGCCAAACTGATGACTATTTATGCACTAATCTTCAGGCTTTAAAGAAGAATTAGTCGATGGAATGGAATGATCAGTGCCAAGAGGTATTTGAGAAAATTAAGAAATACTTACAAAATATACCAGTTTTGAGACCACAAAAACCTGGTAAGAATTTTATTCTCTACTTGGCTTTCAAGGAGGAGGCCATCGATGCTATGCTGGCACAAGAAGATGAGAACTGCGTAGAACATACCATCTATTATTTTAGAAAGAAGTTGCTACCGTACGAGATGAAGCATAACTATATGGAGAAAACATGCTTAGCCATGGCTTGACATTCAAAGAACTTGAGGCATTATTTTCAGTCTTATGAGATTAACTTTGTCTCAAAGGAGGATCTAATGAAGTATCCTTACAAAGCACCATCATTGGTGGGAAAGCTAGCAAGATGGCTGGCCCAATTGTTAGAATTTGACATTGAGTATGTCATTAAAGAGGTGTTGAAAGGAATGGTAGTAGCAGAGTTTTTGGCCATGAATCTAGTCAATGATGATGAGCCATCGGAGTTGGAATTCCTAGATGAACATCTAGGGGTAATCTCGATAATAGGATGAAGGATGTTCTTTGATGAAGTTGTTAATCGCAATGGTGCTAGAATAGGAGTTATTCTAGTATCACCAGTAGAAGAAGTCATTCCATTCGCTAAAATGTTGGAGTTTAGAGTCACCAACAACATGGTTGAGTACGAAGCCTGTGTCATTGGGTTGGAAGTTGTGATTACAATGGGCATACTGATGAAATAGAAGTGTTGGGAGATTCAAAATTGTTCATCTCTCAAGCCTGTGAAGATTGGGATTTATGGGAAGGAAGGTTAAAATCGTACCTTGAGCACATCAGAAGGTTAGTTGGGAGGTTCAAGCAATGTACCTTGTTTGATTTTGATTATTTGATTTAGGTTAGGAAATGCCATGATAACCCCGTTTAAGCTAGAAATGCCACGAAATTATGAATTAATATGAATTATGCTGTAATAGCAATATGCTAGAATGTCATGGTAGAATTATCAAATCTATGCTAGAATGCCATGATACTAGATTATGGGTTTCTATTGAATTAATTGATTTATGAATATATGAATATGTTATGAATAAACCATGTTTAGAAGTGCTATTGAATGATGCCATGAAGTGGTGGTGGACTCACATTAATGGTGAGGGAACATCACTTATAATTGAATTAATGTGTGAATGCTATATTTAAAGTGTTTAGAAATAGAATTACTTTATTTATTATTGAAGAACAATCAAAGTAATCCTCTTCCCCTGTCCCCCATGTCTGAAGAAAATGTAACTCTATCCTCCTTCCTTTTCTATGTACGAATATACAACTATTATGAATGAAATCACCTCACATGTCTTAAAGAAGATAAAATGAACATTATGTGCGTAAAACAAACAACATTAAGTGAACAAAGTAACGGCATGAGATGTCATCATTTGGTATTTCCTAGTGGAGGTCAGATCTTGATCCGAGCAAGTCGAATGACTCGTACCTAACTTCTTAAACCCATCTCTGAAGGGATAAGGGTAGTTTAGGTCCCAAAGTGAGGGATTGAATTACCCCATTCATTCCTAATTGAAGAATTAGGTGCTCACTCCATTTCTTTAGACGTGGTCATGGCTCGTTTATGTTCCCTTGAATCTCAAAAGAGGATTTGACAAAGTGTCGTGGTCGTAAATGCTTTGGTGGGATGAAAGCCCGGTTCATAGTGGTAACTCCATCGGGGATAAGGAAAGTTGATTCTGATTGGGATACCAAAATCTAATACCTCATGTTAATATCTTGACTCCTTGCACCACTAAACTTTGCACACAATGAGCCCGTATTACCCAAACCAGCCATATGGCATTAGCATGAGAAGTCCTTGGCTCAATTCGACCCTTAGACGACTCATGTTGGTGTCACCACCTTTGAGCATATACCATTGACTTGGTATAAAAAGAGACCAGCCCAAGGGGCACCTCTTGCTCGAAGGAGCCTAGACCATTGGACCCTTGAGTCTGAAGCCCATATAGATGAATCTAGAAATTTTCAATAGGATAAATGTCGAAAACCCATGTTGAAATGCACGTCTATGGATGTAAATTCCCCACGATTAGAAGAACATTAACTCAACCCTCATCGAACCATAAACGAGTGCCACATGTTAAGTCACCTATAAAAACAAAATAGGGACATTTGCCACGAGTTAAGGTTATCATGACATTTAGAAGCCATGTTATGATAATCACCTAGAATTCAACATTAATTTGAATGGTATAATTAAGTAAGAGAAAATTGTATTCTTACGTCCCATGATGATGACTTTGGAATGAGGCAAAAAATCATAGGAAAAGAGACTCAACCTCACATGCGTGGGAGGAATAAAGTTGGAAGGCTAGAAGAATGTCTTTGCCCTTGCATGAGCATGCATCATGTTAATGCCATACGTGGATGCATGTATGGCATTAACACCTTTGTTTTGTAGTCATGTAGCTTGGGTTAGATGAAGTGGTCATTTGATAAGACCAGAGGGACCAGTTGCTAAAATGGCCATACCCAACAACAATCAAAAGATGGCCCAAATGAGAGCTGACATGACTGGACTCCAAAAATAGATAGCCCAACTCATTGCAGCACTCCAAAATGGGCCCAACTGCATGAACCAGCTACCACCTAAAGGTGATGTTGATGGTGAGTCTAGTCAAGGAAGGGATAGGGAGAAAAGCCCAACCAACCAAGACAAGCCCGAATCGGTCAAGTAGTTGGCTAAAGACATGGAGAAAGTCCAATCTCCCTTGAAGAAGAAGGGGTTGAAAGGTGTCAAGGACCTAGATGATATCTTGCTCATGAGGAACAATGATTTGCCTTCCAAATTCCACAGGTCAGATTTGCCCAAGTTTAACGGAGAGGGCAATCTAAAGACATACCTAAGATTGTATGTTGCTATCATGGCCACCACTCATTTGTCAAAGGACTACATCTTGAAATACTTTATGCAATCCTTAGAACATAATGCAGTAGTATGGTACCATGATCTTTCTAAAACAATTCGAGAAGATTGGGAGAAGTTTTTCGAATAGTTTGTAGAGCAGTACTGCCATAATACCCAACCGGGGGTAACTTTGAGGGATTTAGAGATGACTCGCTAAAAGCCCAATGAGACTTTTTAATAATGCCTAGTCCGTTGAAGGGCCAAAGCTACTAAGATGATCATAAGGCCCATGGAGAAGGACCAGGTCCGTATGGTAATCAATGGAGCCCATGCATTCATCAGTGATACACTAGCAGCCTTTTTGATCAAAACTTTTGAAGACTTGCATGATTTGGGTATCCAAATAGAAGATTTGGAGACCAGGCAGAGAAGAAGCAATGACCATTACCCTCGAAGAAATTAGGGGCAATACCACCAAAATAGTGGATCTAGCATAAAGAATGTTGAGGTGAAAGTGGTAGTCCGACAAAAGAAATTCAGTCCTTTGGGGAGACCTTTGTCAATGATCTTTGAAAGGTTGAGAGTCAAAGGGATCTTGCAACCATTGCTGCTGAAAGAGAGCTTTCAAATCCAATACCAAGGAATTAGAGGCATCACAAGAAGTGTGAGTTCCACCAAGTGACCGGTCACAAGGCTGATGATTGCACTCGTTTCCGCCATGAGATCTAAGATTTAATTGACAAGGGCCAGATTCGTGTCCCAGAGGTGCACGAGCCCAACATGAGGAGTAATCCACTACCCAATTACAATTGGGTACCTCATCCAATGACCAATATGATTGGGTTAGGCTTGACCAAAGAATAAGTCATGAACTCCTTTAAAGAAAGTAAATTCGAGCAATGCTGAAAGAGCCAAGAGAAGGGAGAAGTCCAAGCTCAAACAACAAGAAGGGTCTACTAGAAAGGTGGCCACGAAGAAGACACCTAAGATTGAAAAACTCAAGGTTAAAGAGCCCAGAGAAGAAGAGCCCATTTCTTTGGCAGCCAATATCTACACCAAGAAGGGTAGTGAAAGGAGCCAAACAAAATTTAAAACTTCAATTTGTGTCCCTCAATGACCAAAGGAGGAGAAGGCACAAGAAGAAGATGAAGAAGAAGAAGAAGTTAAGATGACGTCTACCAAGAAGAAGTCCATATCATCGAGTACCTTTGCCAAGAAGTGGATGGCTGGAAAAGGGGCCAGAAAAGGCCCACCACCTAGAAGACTCAAGGTAAAGAAGGGTAGTGAAGCTAGGAAAGGGAAGCGAGTTAAGAGTCTTGTGAGTAGAGAGAGCTTGCCTAAGAAGTGTAAAGAAGTGAAGGTCATGGGAATATGGGATGACATCCAGAAGTGTAAAGAAGTGAAGGTCATGGGAATATGGGATGACATCCGTAAAGTCAAGACTCTTCCAAACTTTTGGGTTGACTTTAGTAGTGATGAAGAAGAAGAAGTGAGATTTAAGGAGAACCACTTGAGGGTAAGAGTGATAAGGAGTGGGAGATTTTACAATAAGGAGGAGAAGGTGAGAACAACTAAGAAAACTGTCGAGATGGGCAAAGAAGTTGCCAAGGAAAAAACAAAGGAAGAAAAAGAAGACTAAGTCATCAAGCAATTAAAGAAGACCCAAGCGAATGCTAGCATTCAGGATTTGTTGATATCACCCCAAAAGCATAGATAAGCCATGGTGAAGGCCTTGGCGAAAGTGAAAATATCAATGGTTATTACTACAAATGAAATATTGGCTACCATGATCGGAGTAGCATCCAAGGGGGTAAATGAGATGGGTGTAATCACCTTCACCGATGAAGACGTACCTTTCAAATGAAGGAATCATAACAAGCCATTGTTCATTGCCATGGAGATTGGTAGGAAGATGTCCCCTTGTATCATGGTGGATGATGGATCTGCCATCAAGATTGTGACAAAGAAGATTTTGCACAATTATGGGGTTGATCAAGATGAGCTTGAGCCTTGTAAGATGGTGATCAAGTCCAACGATGACTTGAAGAGGAGTGCCATTAGGATCTTTAAGGCATTAGTGAAGACTAGACCAATTGAAATAATAACAGAATTCATAGTCCTCGACATTTTAGTCACATTTGCTGCTTTGTTGGGATGAGCATGGTTCCATCTGCTTAGTGGAGTTCCTTCGACTTGCATCAGAAGATCAAATTCAACATAGATGGGGAGATTGTGACCATTCATGCCACCTCAACTATTGCACTACTTGCTTGATACCTTACATGGGAGGTTTTCACATAGCCATGATTGATCAAGTCAACCTAATTGTCGCTAGGATAACGAAGAAATAAGGATATTTGCCAGAAATAATACTTAGAAGGAATAGACATGGTTTACCATCCCTTCCAGACTTCAAAGGCCAAACTTCCAGGAGAGGTTTGGGCCATGTGTCTAATAGGGAAGAGCAAGACTTTGAGCCTAAGAAGGGGAGGTTCACCAAGTTTGTCAAGGCCTATGATATGAAGTATGTGGCAACTACTGAACCATGGGTTTCCAAGGGAATGTTGAAGCCTGGATTTGAAATCTTCAAGGACATCTTTTAAGAAGGAATCTCCAAGGGGAATGACTTGGTTGAGGAAATAGACAAGATGACCATCAAGGATGAGAAATCTCTAGATCAAGTACCACCAATAGACTCATCCATCGACCTTGCCACCTTCATCAAGGAAGGAATGAAAGATGTATTTTATGAGGATGTATTTGTGCCCAGCCCTTTTGAAGAAAAGGACATTGTTTATGTATCCAAATTTAATGCAATAAAGAATCAGTTTGCTTACTTGTGTGATGTCTTTCCTAATGGTATTGTGCATCATAATTTGCATTTCACTAGCATATTTGATATCCATACCATTACAAACTCATGTCATTAATCTTGGTACAATTGAAAAACCCAAGAACATATGCATTGCACTTGATACAACTATTGAAGAGAGAGAGAGAGAGATTTGAAAAATCATTAAAAAAACATGAAGAAGTCTTCGCTTGGTCCTTTGATAACATGCCTGAAATCGATAGAAGTATCACTAAGCATACAATTTTTAACTTATCTGCACATGAAGCCAGTCAAGCAGAAGTTGAGAGGGTTGAAATCGAAACGGGCTTAGAAAATCAAGGAAGAAGTTTCCAAGTAGATTGAAGCCAAGTTTCTAGATATGGTGAAGTATCTAGAATGGTTAACCAACATCGTGCCAGTGCTAAAGAAGGATGGCAGGGTTTAAATGTGTGTTGATTACTAAGACTTGAATAAGGCCTCACCAAATGATGATTTTCCTTTGTCTCATATTAATGTGTTAGTGGACAGCACTACCGCCAGTGTGATGTTTTACTTTATATATGGGTTTTCAGGGTACAACCAGATAATGATGGCCACTAAAGACAAGATGAAAACGGCCTTCATTACGGAATGGGGAACCTACTATTACAAGGTGATGCCCTTTGGGTTGAAGAATGCAAGGATAACTTACCAATGAATGACAACGATACTATTTCATGAAATGATGCATAAGGAGATAGAAGTCTATGTGAATGACAATATGGTGAAATCCGAGACTTGAGAAGGTCACTTTAAAGCTTTAGACAGATTCCTGTAAAGGGTTAAGAAGTACAAGCTACAGCTAAATCCAAAAAGTGTGTTTTTGGAGTCACCTTAAGGAAGATGTTAGGATTCGTAGTTGGCAAGAAGGGGAGAGAGGTAGACCCAGACAAGATTAAAGCAATTACGGAGATGCCATCACCAAAGATTGGAAAGAAGTTCGAGGGTTTCTTAGAAAGATCCAATATATCATTCGGTTACATTACAAAAGTGACGACAGTTTGTGTATTGATCTTCAATCTTCTCAAGAAGGATCAGCTGATAGAGTGGAATGATCAATGCCAAGAGACATTTGAGAAGATTAAGAAGTACTTGGAAAATCTGCCAGTATTGAGACCGCGGAGACCTGGGAAGAATTTGATTCTTTATTTGACTCTTGAAAAGAAGGCCATAGGTTCTATGCTAGCATAAGAATATGAGAATGGTGTAAAGCATGCCATCTATTATCTTAGTAAAAAGTTGCTCTCATACGAGACGAAGTATAGCTATGCGCAGAAAACATGCTTAGCCATGGACTGGCTCTCGAAGAAGTTGAGGCATTATTTTTAGTCTTATAAAATTAAGGTTGTCTCGAAGGAAGATCTCATAAAGTATATTTATTAAGCACTATCTTTGTTGGGCAAATGCTAGTTTCGATTGTCAGAATTTGACATTGAGTATCTCAAGGAGAAGGTGGTAAAAGGAAGGGCAATAGTAGAATTTTTGGCCATGAATCTGATCGATGATGATGAACCATAGGAGTTGGATTTGGATTTCCTATATGAAAATGTAGGGGTAATGTTGATAATAGGATGGGGAATGTTCTTTGGCAGAGTTCTCAATAGAAATGGTGTCCAAATAGTAGTTATTCTGGTCTCACCAACTAAAGAAGTTATCCCTTTTGCTAAGAAGCTGGAGTTAGTCACCAATAATATGGCTGAGTATGAAGCCTATACCTTTGGTTTGGAAGTTGTGATTATGGTTATCGATGAAATAAAAATGTTGGGAGATTCAAAGTTAGCAATCTCTCAAGCCAATGAAGATTAGGATCTAAGGGAAGGAAGGTTGAAACCATATCTGAAGCACATTAGAAGGTTAATTGGGAGGTTCAAGTGAACCTCTGTCCATTTGCCTAGAAACGAGAATCAGATGGCAAACGCTTTGGCTTCTTTGGCAGCAGTTTGGGTAAGTACTCAAGAATTGCTGTTAAGGCCAATAGTGATATCATAAGCATGGGACCCTTGTTACATGGAACCCCATGTAATGGAGGATGAAGTGGATGAGAAGCCATGGTTATATGACTTAAAGAGATAATTGGAAGAGAGGATTGTGCCAGATAAGGCTATCGAGAAAGATAGGGTTGTACTACAAAGGTTTGCCCAACAATTTACTTGTCATCAATTGAGGTGTACAAGAGAATGCTAGAAAGGATGCAATTGAGTTGTGTTGATGAGAAAGAAGCTAGAAGGCTCATGGAGGAAATCCATAGTGGTGTATGCGGACTACATATGAATAGACTAATGCTCATGAAAAAGATATTAAGACAAGGCTTTTATTGGCTAACGATGGAGACAGATCGTGTCCAACTTGTGAAGAGATGTTGCTAGTGCTAGATCAATGGAAACTTGATTCATCAACCACCCTTGGAGCTACAAGTTATGGTGGCATTATGGTTGTTCGCTACATAGGGAGTTAACATTATAGGCAAGATAAGGCCGTTAGCCTCTAATGGGTATAGATATGTGTTGGTGGCAATTGACTACTTCATCAAATAGATAGAAGCTAAGTCCTATAGCAAACAAAGGGCAAAGCAGATGACGAAGTTCATTGAGAAGAACATTATATGCAGATTTGGGGTGCCGCATCACAATGCCACTGACAATAGGGTTCATTTCCAGGCTGAGACTAAAGCCTTGTTTGAGAAATATAGGATTGAACATCATAAGTTGTCTCCATATGTGACTGACAATAAGGTTCATTTCTAGGCTAAGACTAAAGCTATATTTGAGAAATATGGGATTGAACATCATAAGTCATCTCCATATTGGCCATAAGCAAATGAAGTAGCAAAAGTAGCCAATAAACATATCAAGAAGATGTTGGCCAAAATAGTGTAGACATATAAATATTGGGCAAAGAAGCTATTGTTTGTGCTATCACCACAGGAAAAACAGTTTTCAGCGACAAATTTTTTTGCGACGAAATAAAATTCATTGCTGAAGGACACTTTTTGCAATGAAATTTCTATTTCGTCGCTGTATCTCGTCGTAAAAAAGGAGAGGGGAAGAATTTTTTCTGAATTGTATTTAGCGACGAAAGTACATCGCAATATACAATTTATTGCGATGAAAAACTAAATCGTAGCTATATAGGCGGACGAGATGAAGGAAATATTTTAGCGACAAAAAATTCGTCCCAAAATATCACTTTTAGTGATGAAATTTCCTTGCAGAATCTCATAACAAAATAAGGAAAAATTTAAAAAATACGGAAACCTTTTAGCAACAATAAATTCATCACAGAAACCTTTATATACCCCTTTTAACGACAAAAGTTCATCGCAGAATCTCATAAGAAAATTAGAGGAAAATGCAATACAGGAAACCTTTTAGTGACAAATAAGTTCTCGCTAAAGGTTTCCTATATCGCTTTAAGCAACCAACTTTCGTCGCAGAATCCGATTACAAAATAAACGAAAATAGAAATATGGCAAACCTTTTAGCGACGATAAATTCCTCACAGAAAGTCCCCTATATTCATTTTAGCGACAAAATTTCGTAGCATATTCTCAAAACAGAATAAGAAAACCTTTTATCCATGAAATTGCGTTGCATAATCTAATACCTAAAAACGGTGGTAACTATAGTGGAAAAACCTTTCAGCGACAATAAATTCGTTGCATAAAGTTTCTGAAATTTCTATGAGCGACGAAATATCATCGCAAAATATTATATCGAAACAAGGCAAAATAAGGACACTATACAACATGGTAAACTTTTTAGCGATGACACATTCCTTGCATAAAGTTTCATATATTTCGTTTTTCGACAAAATTTCGTCGCAGAATCTCATCAGAAACCTAGGGAGAGATGCAATGTAATAAACCTTTTAGCAACAAATAAGTCCTCGCAAAAAGTTTCCTATATCGCTTTCAGCAACGAAATTTCATCACAGAATCCAATTACAAAATAAACAAAAACAAAAATATGGCAAACCTTTTAGTGACGAGAAATTCCTCGTATAAAGTCTCCTATATTTCTTTCAGCAACAATATTTCGTAGCACAATCTCAAATCAAAATACAAAAGCCAAGTAAAGCTTTTATCGACGAAATTACGTTGCATAATCTAATACCTAAAACCAAGGAAAAGCAATATGGTAAAACCTTTTAGCGACAATATATTTGTTGCAGAAAGTTCTTACATTTCTATCAACAACGAAATTGCGTCGCAACATATAACATCAAAATAGGGGAAAATAGGGAAAATATGCAATATGGAAATGAAAGATTATAAGTTTAGCTTGTAACTTGTAAGTTAAGAATAAATGAAAGTGATCAATTATATTTAACTAATTGAGACTAGGCATGGTATTAGTTAATGATTTATACCATATAATCTAATTTATTGTGTTTTAAATAAGTAATACTATATAAATCTCAATATTATTAATTAAATCAATTGTCAAAAATAGTTAATATGTACTTTTCTTACATTTAGATTAATTATCAATTAAATCATTTACCTAAAACAGTTAATATAAAACGGAAACATTGTAAAGTTTATTAATTATTTTTTCCTTGCTAATTATTAATTAAATCAAATGCCTATGATAGTTATGGAACAAGTTAGTACAAAATTAGAACATTAGATTAATTAATTCTATTAATGGTAGGCTTGGAACCAGGGTGGGACGGGTACGGGGCAGCAGGTATCCAACCCGCCCCGCCCCATTGCCCCTTTGCGGGGCGGGGCGAGGTGGGGCAAAAAAATTTTGAGCGAATCCATACCC